>JAODUP010000007.1:120000-217500 GCA_025642065.1 Paralvinella palmiformis | reverse complement strand
TTCAGCTTTACCTCAGCCACCATGATCACATTCAAAGTATACTGGCCAGTCAGCAACAACATTTCATTCATCTTGTTTATTAATGTATCTGCATTTGGGTACATGAAGGTCATCTAGTTTTTTTTGTGGATTGTCGTCTCAAAAGACATCTCCCCACCCTGTTTTGACTCGAATTCGTCAAGCTGGGCTTCCCTCGGTGTGAGTGACTACCCTTTTCTTGGCATCACCACTTGAGGTGATGGGGGTTGATGGGACAGGGGTCACTGTCATCTGATTTGCGTCATTGTTAATAATAGGCTGGGTAGCTATGGGGGTACTAATAGTGACTTTATTTCCCTCCAGGGTTGGTGGCTCAGGTCTTGTCTTCTTCGGTGTGATTATCTGATTTCTACGGATTGCCAGATTTTGCTCTCCGTCTTCTCCTTTTCAACTCAGCCCCGAGCTTCTTGCCAGCCTCGCGTCCTCTATGTGTTAGATCTGGTGATATGAATATGTTCGTCCAGTGCTCTGTTTCTCGGAGATGTTTTTGGCCTGCTTCAGAATTGCTCATTCGAGTTGAGCGGTGGTGGTGAGTGCTATTAAAATCAGGCGAGGTTTATCCCCCCTCACCTTGACTTCTTCTTCTACCCATCCCGGTGAGCTTGATTACATCAGTCTCTGTAATCCCATTTAGTTTCAGTCCATTTACAACTACATTCAGCATTTCTTAATTATATTTTAGCTATTTATGTACTATTTAGACTGCCTTCAGTAGTTCAGCTGGCGTGGTACCATTGGATACCTATACAGCATACTAATTTTACTATGGCTATGCAGTATGGTGTCTAGTGTTTGTGGATAACATTTGACTTTGAAACATATTCCATCGTCAGTGTGTCATTTTTACTGTGACAGTGCATGCGTTTGTTGATAACAGCAATAACAGAAGGTTTGTAACTTTGTTTGATGTTACAGTTACTCATCAGAACTCCAGATAAATCAGTCTGGTATTTATAAACATTGGCGTGTAGTTTGTGCTATAATAATATAGATTCCAGTGACGTTTATAAACAGGTTATGATAATTGATATGCTTTATTTTGTGTCGCAGCAGATATTCACTATGGAAGGTCAGGATGACATCTCTCCATCCGGTGAGAGAACTGGTCCAGCAGGATCAGCTTCAGCGATTGAAGATACAGGTGTGGGATTATCACCCCCAAAAACTGCTAGAATAGAAAATGACTTCACCGCTTCTACAGAAACATTTGATGGGAGTACCTCTCTGAGACATCGAGGGTTTGGTGGGAGTTTATCCCAACGAGAGATGGACGAACTTAATTATGCAGCCGACTTGGACTACGTGGTGATGAACAAGCCAGAGAATGAAATGGAAGCTCGCCGAATGGTGACCAACTATTTGGTGAGTTAACTGACCATTCATTTACATTCCTTATGGCTTGCTTTAAGTTGTCAAGGTGCATTCTTGACAGATATTCTGGATTGTAGAAAAACTCCCTTTTTGAAATAAATTCATTTTCGAATGTATAAAACAGGCCAATATCACATTTTAATCAGTATTCTTATCTCTCATGCTACTGTACCTACATCAGGGTTGGCATGTGTTTTACACAGACGTTGAGGTCCTACATATGTTGACCTCTGAACACTGAAAAGTTTCATGACATTGACTCTGTGTTGTGACTGTGATATTGTATTCATTATCGAGACCTTAATCATGTATAAAGGCCACAAAATTCTGTGTGGAAACACTTTTTTCATGTGATGTTGAACACTTTTTCATGTCACCATTTCCTTCCATGTATTTCACCGATGCTGTGACAAAGATCTCTCCAGTTAATTGGTGGCAGGCCCTCAAATCGTATGGATTGCCAAGTGACTTTGTTGCATTAGCTGTCAAGATGCTATCATGCCCAGCTTCATATGCGTCCATTGAGAGGATTGTTTTCAAATTTTGGAAATATTCATACCAATGTTGGCAATTGTCTTGGCAATAGCATAGCCTTTAAGCTGGTATTCTGCTACAGAATCCTCAGAGGAATGGTTGAATTAGAATATTAACTATGTTGATGTTATGTCTAATTGTTTTCCACTGAGTAGTTAATATCTGTTAATTCATTTATGTGCCAACATTTAAGGCACCGGTAATACAATAAAAATAAGTTAAGCATTTTGTTCTTTCTATATGTGTATGTTTGTGAGATGCATGCCAATGAAGACATGATTATGTGAATGTGTTTACTTAATTACGCAATTTACCTAATTACACAGTTTTGTATATTTATTTACTGTTAATAACAGTTTTTTACGATGTAATGTAAAAAATATTTTTTTCCGGTAAAAAACCCAACCCTGATTGTTTGTAGCCAAAATCAGTTGGCTTCATTAGTCTGCCATTTGTTTCTAGAGCTTATGGCGCAGTATTAATATAACAGAACATTTCATTAATTGGATGACAAGCAAGACACCTCCCTCTTGGGTTGGTGCTGGTGTTTATCTGTGGCTGACCATACAGTGACAGTGGCTTCACTTAATGATCCTCTGTGTGTCAAGAGCTAAAGATGTCTGCTACTAGACATGGTATCAATTCAATTCCAGAATTGGAATTTAAAAAAATGGAATTGATAAATTTGGAATTGAAGTTTGCTTCAAAAATATTAAATCCACAAATTAATTTACCATTTAATTTTTTAATTCTTAAATATTCCTTCTATGCTAATCCTACTTGGAATATAAACTACTTGGACTAGGTATTTCAAGCAGGTACTCAAAGTACCTACTGGTGGTAAAAAGAGTAGGTAAAAAATGGAATTGGAATAGATAAATTTGATGTGGAATTGAATGGAATTGACCCCATGTCTTAATCCATCTTATATCTTTTACATTAAATAATAGTTACACATGGTTAGTTTCGCTAGAAAACAGCCAAGCTGGTATTTTGTCACAGGATCCTGCAAGGACTTTGTGATTTGGATTAATGATGATTGATGTATCAAATGGAATGATTCAATTCTACATGTGTGAAAGATGTGAGAGTCTGTTTTGGTTACTGAATAAAATATACCTGCAAATTATTTATGTTATTACGGAATTGGAAAAAATGTAAGAGAGATCAACATAAAATATTATTTTACATTCATGTTTGTCTGTGATTTTAAACCACCACATTTTCAGGTTATGACCATCTTAAGATTTTGGTCAATGAACGTGGCTAATTTTTGGAGTTGCTAGTAGTAAGTAGACAGATTGTGTCCTGGTTATGTAAAATAGCTAAGATAGAAAATGCATACACTCTTGTTGCTTGTACAACATTCAGGGCTACCTAAACGATGCAGGGCCACCTAAATATGTCTCGGCATTAACTAATATTTGCATGACACTGGATGCTATATATAGAAAATTTCTTTCAAATGGTGTCATTTAAACAAGTAATAACATGTTTTGTGACTAGGTTGTTACCTAGTAGTACAGGGTTGTAGTCTTGTATGGTAATAGTAAACACAAAGTAATATTTGGAATTGTTTCAGAAGCAGTTCCCCAAAATAAAATCTGACGAATGGGTTCCATGGTGAACAATCTAACATCTGGTAAATGTTGAAAAGGCATTGAAATTTCAGCAGATGTCCTGAAATAAAAACCTTGAATTGTTGACTAAATAAGTGTTTTCACTGTAGGAATGGAAAGGAACATATTATTTTCGTTCTAGACTAATTAGGCCCAATTTGAAACTACTCAGTTGGATGGGAGTTACATGGATACTATAGAACAACATATCTGTACTGCTGCAGTCAAAAGCCATGACATTACTGAGAATGTGTTCAAGTTTTGTAAGATTAGGCATGAAATCTTGAAACCCAGTTGCCACCAAAGAGTTTGGCTTCTTTCAGCTTTGTGTATATGTGTGGGTATGTGTTTGTTAAGAAGCACACACATGATGGCAGATAGTATCATACCACTTGGACTTTGTTCACTTTCATTTCAGATTTTTAGAACTTAAATAAAAAAAACTATCTTCATAATGATATAAAAATATGAACGTGATCAACTGCATATACATTTTTTAGTTCAAAGTGCTACCAAATCAGCTATAACTCATCTATAACAATATGTACAACCTGCTTGTATGACCTAGCTATAAGAATGTGAACAAGTGTCAGCAAAACAAATAATTTTGGAACAAAAGCATTTTTACCAATATTGCAGAATAGATGGTTCAAACAGTTTCATATGTTACAGAAATGGCTAAAGAAGACCACGTGCTAAAAATAATTTTTGTAATCTTGTAACAGGAAGCATCTATGGAGCTGTCAGATTTATGTATATGAACTGATGACTGCATCAGTCAGAAATAGTTAGTAAATTACACCGGCGGTAGGGGGGAGAGTCGGGTAGACAAGGTCAGAGTAAATGAGTAATACATCATGACAGCTTTCCATCTCAGTCTAACTGACAAATGGATCCATGGGTTCAGGTTCTGCCCTTTGTATAGAACATTAAGTACAACTGCGCCATGTTTTATTAGTTGAAGCATACTGCATGCCAGAAGCCAGCATAAACCACATGGTTATTTATATATATTCAGTTGGGTTAGTTGTCTATAATTTACATGAAGTTGTATCAGTTTATGCAAAGTGGTGTGAGATATGTGGTTTGCTATACGGTACCACAATACATTAAACCAGCACGATGATAAATGTTGACAGCTTATAGAAACACTTGTTTTTTTCCCTTAGAACTATGATATAATTCTCTCTAGCATAATATATCCGCTGTCCTCACTTAGCACTGAGGGAGTCAGATATCACAAAAATCAACCGTATCATTCTTCCGCATTTCTTTTACTTTTGAATATCTTTTTTCCTGGCTTCAGTGGTTTATAATATATACAAGAGAGATGCAGAACTTTCTAGGCCAATAAATGTTTTGAACTTTCTCGTCATACACGTCCATAATATCCCTTTGTTCCTTAAGGTCATGAAATATTTATTCAGTTTGGCCTTTCATTCAAAGAGATTGGTATACCCTACCTCAAACATACCAATAATCTTAAAGTAGGCCTTGACTTTTGAAAATTCATGTAGGACTATAAATAGTCCTCCTAAACCTGCTCAGGAGAGTGATTCGTCCTCCCTGGAATGTAATTTTCACTTATTAGGTTTAATCTTTGTCTTATTGCAGTATAGTATTCATGTGCATGTTGCAATTAATTGTATGAGTAATATGCAAAATAAAGTTGCTGTTTTGAAATACAATGCACATTGTCTGCTTAAAAAAATACTATTAACACGCTCACTGGCAGACAACTATGGAAAACGCTGTCCAAACCTGCAGACAATGATGACAGAATAATGCGAGCACACACTTATATATAAAGGTTTATTGCAACAATGCTAGCAATCAAATATTATTTATAATCTTAATAATATTGTCACATGAACACTAACTATAAAATGTTCTTTACAATATTAATAATATCACGATATGCCACGTGACCTTCATGTCCAATGCTACAGACATTGTTGCTTCAGTTTAAACTATTCCGATTCAGTTTCTGTAGGAGAATCACTATTTACATCAGATACTGAGATGTTTTTAACATCATCACTTTGGGCAGTGGCATCTTTCTGAGGGGAGTCAAGCTTGTATTTTCTGTGTGTTTCAGTATACCTTTGCATCATAGTCTCAATATCCTTCTGGTGCAGGTCTTCGTCAATACAAACAAACTCATTTATTTAGTTGAAAAGTAGATTTTCAATAGTAATGTGAACTTGAGATAAATGGCTGTCAGGCAACATTGCTGTTCTCACAGCTGTTCAACACTCCTCGGTGCATCAGGAGCTCCACCAATAGACAGACCTTCAGGTAATTCAAGCGCCAACACTGCAAAATCTCTTCGGCTTTGATTCTTTTGTAGAAAGTTTAGACTGTGCACTTACCCGGTAAGAGATCTTCAATGCTTTTTTAGATTTGAGCTATCAGCATCAAAGACTGGATGTGTAGTGGAAATGAAAAGTGTGAGGCAGTGAGGTGCAATGCTTCCATTTTGTGTGTGTTTTTATTGGTCTATTTTGTAGGATCCATCCAATTTATAGTGTTGGAATAGGCACTGCATCAAATGACCCAAACAGTTTCACATTAATGCACTGTTTTACTTCATGAATTGCCTTTATCTTCATTTCCTGAACGCTGACTCCTGCTTCATCAGTATTTGTCATACAGTCATGCGTCAGTTCAATGTATTACTGATTCTCTTTTTGCCTTTTATGTCCAGCCTTCTGCAGCTTATGCCTTCCCCCTTTGAACATTGATTTTGAAATGGAAACCTAGATTTTCTGTGGATGTGGAAGTTGTATCATCCAGTTCTTCAAGTGTGTGTTGAATGGTGGGATCATTTCAAACACAAGGTCTCATTTTAAAATTGCAGTCAGAGTATGGCTTTCCTTCTATAAGCAACACACATGTAAAGGTCTTGTGTTTTTTCATGTAACCTATAAGTTTGGCATCATGTTTTATTGGCTGAAGCCAATTATTTTTTTATAGCTAGTTGGAGAATCATCCAGTTATGCAGAAGTGCTTCAACTCCCTTATGCTGATGGTTCAACAGCTATGTTCCCTTTGGGAATCTGTAAGCACGACTGCTCGCCTCTGCTCATGCATTCATATGTCTGACTAATTTATCTGACCTATTGCAGTAGTAATAAATTGCCACCATAAAATGTGTTACTTCAGCAAACTCTTTGGTGATGATGATTGATGTTTTACCCCCTTTTTTGAATTTTTTCTTAAAGGGAAAACCAAACATTAATGGGCAAAATTAAAGGGGGCCCCTTAGTTTGCCCATCCAAGTTTCAAAACTGGGGGAGTGATTTGTGGCCCAATCCCTCCCAAAGGGGGGCCAACGCCCACTGCAAACTCTTTGGTGTTTCATCAAGAAATAGTGTGTAGCTTTCTTAAAATCCACTTATTTAAATTAGCTTATTTATAATATATAAACTAGTTTATTCTGTATAAAATGTATTTGTGCTATATTAACTCAGAATATGTTTTAATTATGTAAAGTACCCTAGAGTAATTCAAGTTGAATAAGACACTATATAAAATCCTATTATTATTATTATTATATTATTAAAAATATTATAATCCAGCATGTAAGATACACTGTGTGTTGTGATCAGCCATGGTCTATCCAAATTTAATTTTGGTTGAAAACCTTTTAAACCCCCTTTGATTACACCTTTTTCACCAATTTTTTCAACCTTGATGATTTTTCCGGAAACCAAATTTTGAAACATTTGGTACCATTCCTTTTTATGAAAATTTATAAACGTTCTTCATTTTCCTTTGGTCCCCCTTTCCCCGGGGAAATTAGTGTTGTATTAAAAAACCCTTTTCCCGGTTTTTTAAAAGGCCCCGACCTTTTTTTCATTTCTGCTGGGTTTTCCTTTGTTTCTTTTCCCTTGTTTTTCCAAATTAAGTTCCTTTTTTGGGTTATGTTTCCCCAATTCCTTTGTTTTTTAGCCAGTAAGCCCCTTGGGGCCCAAAGTAGAAATGTTTTCCAATAATGGGTTCCCCGTTTTGTTTATGGGGTAATGCAAGCTAAAATTTTTAAACCCTTTCCAAAAATAAAAAAGGGTTTCATTTTTTCAAATCAAAAGATATGGTTTAAAATTTTTTTCTTAAAAGGGTTTTAAAAATTCAGGGAAACTTTTTGGTTTTAAATTTTGTGATTAAAATTTTTTGCCTTTTTTTTTATTTGCTTTGGTCAATTGATCGACAGATGGAATGAACAAATAAATTTTTTTCAAATGTCTGCATGTGTTGAAAATCAGAATATGGAGCATTGTGGAGTGCCAGCACATTTACCCCACTTCTAAAAAAACAAGGCCTGATGAAAACCTAACACAGTCTAATTCTAACTCATGAAAAACAAACTATCAGATTCAGCATCACCTCATTCATGTTATCATAAAGACAATTAAGATATCTTACACAAAAAAATTTTAATTTAAAACTGTAATTTTAAAACAAATTATGCCCTTTGTGAAATTTGCCTCTTTAAAATGGAAAATACTGCATTTGAAATATAATTTATCTTATGTTGAAACTGAAAATATGGAATTTGCTTTATCCCAAAATAGAAAATCTTGGGGAAACGTTTGGGATTAGGAGCACAGGCTATAAGAACCAGATGGGGCTAATCATGGTTAGTAAGTCCAGTTACCCTAATATTAAATTAATCTCAGTCCTTAATTCTGTCACTGATTTGTATGACTAATGACTAACCAAAAATATTTTAACAGGCTGTGTAACACTAACAGATGGTTCTCCTCTTAATACAGAGTGAATGGAATACAACGAATCTGGGATGATTCCATCAGGATGGTCAAAGTTATGGGATGTGCTTTTAAGAGGCTTAGACTGAAGGATGCAATAACACCTGATAAACAACACCCTCTTTGTCAAAAGTTATAATTTCATGAAATATTACATAAACATAAATCACCATCAACGCAGCATTCTTAGGATCAACAATGTTTTGGCAGGACCAGAAAAGGTTTTAACTTCCTGTATCCGTGTACATTTTGATCAAAATTCAACTGTTAATGCACACTTGATTTTAGGAAAACTATTTTCATAAAGAAAAGGGGCTTAGGTATGTTACTTAAATAACATCAATTATGTAATTGTATATTTGTTTACTTCTATCTTGATTGTGTGTGTCATATTTACTGAAAAGAGAAATAAACACTCCATAAAATTATAGCAATAGCTAAGCCAAATTAGAGCAGTCACTAGATTCACACAAGACAGAAATGCTCGTACATCTTCAGAGTAATATCAGTGCTATAATGTAGCAAGATTTGTGTGCCTGTAGTTGTTATTTTTTTTCTATTAGTATAAAAAGCTATTTATTTGTTTGTGTACTTAGTGATTATTTATAATGTAAACTGCAGTTGGTGGCTATATGTAGCAATTTACCAGACAATTTACCACTGCTACTGTTAGGTTTCCTTATCAGATGCCCTATTTATCTTGTCATTTCATGTCAATTATCATCCAGACTGATATTAGAATGGTCTGAGTTATGGTTTTCTATCCAGCTGTCAGTTCTTCCTGTCAACAAATGAAATTCAAGACTTGAAATGTATTTAATTGTAATATTGCATAAGACTTGAATAATGTTGCGGGGTTAGAGAATATATTTCTGATGTAATAATTAAGAAATTTCAATTCATTTATATAATTTTTATTAGTAAAATAATTCAAAACAACAGTAATAGATTAGATGATGGGTCAAACTGTTAATAATTTTTTTTATCCAGTATATTTTAACTGATATGAATTGCCTATATAAATGTTTATTTATCATATATGTGTAGGATAGTAATAATTTGAACAGTTGGGTATTTTCATTTAGGTCTATATTCAGGGAAAAGGTCACCATTGCATCCACAAATATAATTGTTACTGCTATGACAGTGTACTTTTACTGTGGGATCTGTAGTGTGTTAACAATCAAAAATGATTTTGGGCCATTGTAAAAACAGTTATCAATGACATCCCCACTCAGTGATTCTTTAATTTGATGAATGGCTTAATTTGTGATGATTTGTTGTTAAACGCCACACATCGTCCATCATTATTTTTAATGACTATTATTGGTTCTCCCACATGGAATTTAGACTTAAGTACATATATACTTTGTGTGTAGTAATTAGACCTATAGTTTACAGATATTAACATAATATTTATTTTGTGTTTGCTAGGCCAGTTCAGATGAATGAATTAATGACCACAAATTGGTATTGTTGAAAATATAAGGTGAAACCATTTTTTATAATTTCTTCATTTATTTTGACTTGAACTCAGCACATAGCAAGGTTACAAATGCAACTCAGACTATTTTATATTCATACAAATAATTAGTATTTTATATTGTTACTAGATACAACCCATTGTCGTATTGGATTGTTTTTATGAAGTCGATTTCATTTGATATTAGCACTGGTAATTAACAACGCCATTTAACAGAAAACTGTTTATCAAGTGGCAGCAACGTTATGTAGGTGGGGGGGGGGGGGGGGTACAGGATCCCATTTAATACATGTAGGTATGATTGAAATTGACTGGACATAGCTGCTTAAAAAGGCCCAATAGGTGGAGCATCATATAAATACGAAGGTGGTGATTGACAGCACTGATCAGAAGAGATCCTTTCATCAGAAGGATCAGAATTTATTAAATGTGCTTTGCCACTTACGTATTATATTCTAAATGCTATTTAGTTATAGTCCTCGCAGGTCATATATGTATGATATTGTAACAGCTGTAAGTATTCAGATTTAGCTGTAATTAATTTTACAGTTTGGTTACACCTCATTAATAAGGTTACTATTGACTGTTACTGTCCTTCCTCATTACTTAATATTTATTTTGAATGTTGGTGTTAGAAATGAGGATGAAGATAATTCACATTTTAATGCAGCTATTTGGTAAGAGTTAAGTTATGGCATATTAATTGAAAATGGTAATAAATAGGAGATATGTTTGTTTGGGATGAATATATTAGTTACCTTGTTAATGGTGATATTAGCGGGATTTTACTGTACCAGTAATTGATTGAGTTACTAAGGTTTAACAACACATTGCCACAAAGGGGCATTTTACTGTCAAAACCGAGTTGAACCATTTCAGCAAAACTTAATACATGTATTTGATTGGTCTTTTTATGAATACATCTAAGAAACAAACGATATTGGTTAAATAAAGCCAATAATTTGGTTGTAGGTGTATTGGAGACAGTCATGTGGTAAATACCAGCAGTAGGTAATTTTTAGTACTTCTCTGGGGAGTTTCATTTAAAACGTAACTCTTGGGTTCAACCAGAATTGAGGTTAATCATGGTCAGTGTGTGTGTGTGTGCGCGCGCGCGCGATTATACATGTGGTTGTTGATTTACTAGCAGACAAATATTTCACCCTTCCAACTCTCATGTAACTAGATTGCTGAGTCAAGTCACATGGTACAACATGCAGTACAGACCTTCGGGTTGGAGTTGAAGCTCCTGAGTGCTAACTAATCATCTTATTTCCATAGATAATAGCCATAGATGTGGTCATCACTGAGGTTAGAGAAAGTACTTGCGTTGTCTCCTGATTATTTGGACTGAACAAGTTTAGTGATTTTGGGCTAAAGTCCAATGAAACTTTTTTATTTGTCAGAACTCAAAACATCATCAATGATCTAATTATTTGAGGTATCAAGTACTTCATCTAAGCTAGAGAAGTGAACTTATGAACGGAATTTAACTGCATATTAGGACAAATATACATTCATTTGGACTGTTTCAGCTGTTCATGTGACATTTGATTATCCAATCACCACCATTCATCACGGGCGCCTCCGTGGTCTAGCGGTATCGTGCTGGACCACAGATCACTACCACCCGTGTTCGAATCCCGGCGTGGGCATATCTGAAGGTTGTTTCGTCTTTCACTTCGTCTCATTACCTTTTGGAAGTCGCTCGGCCCATTTAGCCTACCTTGTGCACAAAAGTGGCCGTAAAACATCAAATCATCATCACCACCATTCATCAGGCATGGCAAATATTAACATTATTTGTATCTCAATTCACAGCAATATTTTTATTATTATTAATCACATGTAAAATAAACATCCATTTAATGACCAATATAGTTGCTGCCACTGATGGACTTTATGCTGTATGAATAAATATGAAGTGATACTTAGTTATGTCACAATTCATCATTCTGTTGAGCTGTAATGGCGCAGTTAGTTAGCGTGTAGGACTCGTAATCGAAGGGTCGTGGGTTCCAGGCTCCAGACCTGCAATTCTGTTGACCAACTGGTTCACTCAGCCTGAGTAATGATGACCTGACAGGACTTGATGGCTATGCATCTGAGTAATGCTTTGCGCCTATAATGGCAGCATCCATTATACGCTTCCTTGGGAGTTGAGGTGTGTCTGTGTTGGATTGAAGCAGTACAGTAAAGTCCCATTAGAGCAGCTATCTAGCTGAATAGTGAGATATATAAATGTAACATTTTATTATATTATTATTATTATTATTCTGATTAAATTAAAATGATTGTATTGTGTCATTTTGAACGTTAAATTTTGCCACTTTGAAAACGAAGTAATTGTTGAAGATGGAATGTTGTAAAAAATGAAATAGTGTTTTATTTGAATTATTTCAGGTGTTAACATTTTGAGAAAACATTGTTAAATATCATTGCATTTCTATGTATACTAATTATGATGTGCTAAACAGGCTGAGTGATGACATGGAATAAAAGATAAAATATTCTTTAGATTTAGGCTGAGAGATGAACAACAAACCTAGACATCTATAAGCAATGTGCTTAACTAGCTTAAGCCCTTTCGATAACAAAAAAAAAAAGGTATTTAGGTGTTAGTTGGCAGAAAAATACGTTATACTAATCAAAATAGCTGGGAGCACTCAAGTGGCTGTCAGAAAATAGTTGGAAAAAACTAAATCAAGAGTTGTGCAATACAAAATGCTGATTACATTTAAACAACATTACTTACTTCTCAGATGGATTCATCATAGTCTCAAGACCATACAAAAAGCTATTCAGAAATTAGAAATTCCGAATTAATGCACTGGTGACTGGTAGACATTAGCTATTTTGATAAACAAAACAGAAAGTTATGTTTTGGCCTAGAATGGTGAAGCGTGTAGTAGGCTTTGGCCTTGTGCTGCTGGAATCATTTACGATGCACATTACATGCAGTTGGCCATAAACTTCAGGTAACAAGTTTCAAACTGAACTTTGTTATGTCTGAAGTGGATTTCATATTTTATTTTGTCTCATTATCTTTAGGAATTAGTTTACCTTGTGCACTGAAATAGCCATAAAAATATATGCACTGTAACGTAACAGATTACAGCTAATAACCTAGTTAATTTAGCTTGATCAGTCTTAATCTTTCAAGTGACAACAGCTGAGCCAGAGTTACCCTTTTCCATATCATTACATGCTATATGTTGAGGGTTTGTTGAAATTGTTAATACCATATTTTCCATCTATTCCTGTTTTAAAGTTTGGATTTCGGAAGTGGAAGAGTCACGTTACACAGAGACCACTGGAAGAGCGATCTGAACTGGTACAGCAGCTGTATAAAGATGACGCAAGAGATACAGGTGAAGTATCTGTCTTCTAGCAGGGTTTAT
The DNA here is from genome assembly GCA_025642065.1 of Paralvinella palmiformis. Lineage (NCBI taxonomy): Eukaryota > Metazoa > Annelida > Polychaeta > Terebellida > Alvinellidae > Paralvinella > Paralvinella palmiformis. The sequence goes on along the minus strand of JAODUP010000007.1, from coordinate 204,284 downwards.
TGTTTACTTTTGTTATCCAGTCACATAATATATTAGATGGAGGTGTTGCTTCATGGATGATATATATATATATATATATATATATATATATATATATATATATATATATATATATATATATATATATATACATATATATAGCAATGCTCTGCGCCATCACTTAGTTCACATCACTACTATTAGAGTATATGATGTCAAGTAGACAAGTTATTACTCTTCTCAGATTTTAAGGGTGTAAATATTACTGTAGAGCACTTTGTTTATTCCCTTGTTGTTAGTACATTATCAACTGTTTGAGCAAAAAGGAAATTTTAGCAAATACCTTTTTGTCGGCGAGATTTTTGTACACGGAGAACAGATTGGTTATTGTTAATGTACCTAGATTTTCAGTGATTGATTTTTGATGCTGCAGCAGCCTTATAAACCATGTTCTTAAAATTGTTACAACTCTTCTAAACCAGTATTATTTCAGATGACATGAAAATTCCACTTTAGAAACTAGGCCAATTTTGTCGGGTTTATATCCCAGCATATAGTAGTTGGGTTGAGTTATTTATCCTCAGGATATGTGGTCAAGGGCAACTCCCTAGAGATACATCCCACAAAGATGAGTATGAGTCTGATTCAAACCCGCAATATGTAGGTTTGCTGTGGAGTACTTTAATCACTGCACCATCAGCACACCCTCCAACATATATTATTGAATGTCACATGTACCTGAACATTAATGTGTGCTTTAATGTGATTTAATGCCCTACTCATGCAACAACATCAATAATTTATATAACAGTTTTATTTATCTCAAAGAAATCAAAATTAAAATGTTTTAAATTACTTTTTCATCTTGAACAATTTTGTTTCATACTCAATCTGATGTTGACGTGATCAAGTAGTGTGTGTTTGTGTGAAGCTAATCACTTTTTAAATTACGAGGTTTTGTAAGGAACACCAACTTGGTCTAAAACTTTCCTGTTGTAGAGTAAGCAAAATCACATCTCGCACAATTCACATCGAACAACAAATGAGCTAATAACTGAATCATTATAGAATAATATGGTTTTAAGTTAATAAAGCAAACTGTCAAAAGCTTCATTATGACTTGTCTAGTTTTCATCAGTGTAAATCATTTTGGAAATCTAGTGTGTGGGGTCATAAAAAGGTCTTCAGAATAGGCAAGTTAAGATTTTGTCAGAACAATATACAGAGTAAGTTAGTATAGAAATTTCATTCTGAGATGTCTATGTTGTTGCAGACAGTATTTCCGTTTTCAATTGTGAATACGGATAAGTTGCATTGTAATGTAATTGATTTTATACGATATATATATTTTTCTCTTTTCAGTAAATGTTCGTACAGTTGGTAATATTGTCTATGTTATCCTGTATGGCTGGTGGGTTGCACTGATTTATCTTCTCCTTGCATTCTTTATGTTGTTGACCATTATAGGATTAAAATATTGTAAGTTTTATTTCAGGTGTAAAACAAATATTTACAAACAGTACGATACAAGTATTTATCAGAACTTCTGTCCAGTTGTAATTGTCGATTTAATTTATGTATGTATGTATATATATATATATATATATATATATATATATATATATATATATATATATATACATTGTATATATATTTCTGCAAATAATATACATTTATCTTATGTTCAGTATTGTAATTCACTGTGTGTGTGTTTTACTTGATCTTTTTCAGCCAAATACTGCTTTAAACTGGCGTGTTATTTTATATGGCCATTTGGTAAATTTGTACACCAGGTGACTAGCATTACGTATTTTCTGTTTCATTATGCATTCTTTAGAAAAACACATTAAGATAAAACTATATGAAAAAACAGTGATCAGTTTATTAGCAGGTGTGCTGCATATGTTTGAATATATAATGAGTGTTCACTGGGCCAAAAATAGATTTTATGTTTAGTTTTTGTATAATTAATATTGTACATCTTCGTTGATGGTAAAAAAGTCTAAGGTGCAACAAATGATGTCGTTAGTACCTAAGTTGTTTAATAATTATATACTACTAATATTAATATAGGCATCTGTTGTAGCCATTAATGACCACCAATTGAAAAGGTAATTTTAACTATAAATATTTTTTTAAATGTCGTCTTTCAGAACATTCCAAATACATCATCAACAAACAATTTATCATCAGGAGACAATGAAACTGCTTTAGAGGAGGAAACCCTCTTAAGTTTTCACAGCAATTACAACACGTTGGAAGAGACTACAAGTTTGCTGTCACCGCAGCAGAATAAGCAGAATTGGAGAAATCAGTGGAATCATAAAGAAACACATTACTGGGTAAGCTGGGTGTTAATAATCCACCTGGGTAAGATCTGCAGTGCACCTGTAGCAGCTGTTTTATCCACTGTGTAATATCCATATTACTGACTATTGCCAGCCAAAGCCAGGTGCGTTATGAATTATAGGAGATTGTTGTGCGTGTGACATTCGGGTGAAGCCCTTTGGAATCCTTGCTTCAATTCTTTATTTGTAAAAGGGTTTGAGCCCAAGCCCTTTGACAATGACTTACAGCCAAAGTTTTTCTTTGGTTATGGATATTGCACACATATTATGAATGTATACACATCATATAGCTTAATAAAAAAGGATGGCCATGATATTTGAAGCATTTTACCAATATTTTGCAACCTTTGAATATGTTCTTCAAGGCCTAATCCCCGAAGACTTCAAACAACATTTAACAGTCAACAGGAGTAAGAAATTATACCTCAATGTGAATCTACGTCCATATTACAGTAGTAAACTGCCAATAATTGTTTTAGATCATGATTCACAGAAGTGAAAGACCATACTGTTGGTGGTATTCTTGCCTAAAATCATAAAGGGATGTAGATTTTCTCTACATGTATGGGCTCCAAACATATGTTACCAACATGATAAGAGGATCTTAAAGATTCTCCCTGAATTTGTTCATGAAATAAGTTCCAAATTTGGCTTTGGCAAATGTTTTTTCTTATACGAAAACATTAGATAAATGGCCAGTCATGTCAATTTCCCTGCATCAGTAGCCATTTATCGAGTGGAGAAAGCGTTGACCTTGCATCAGATTTTGTTGCCAGGTACAGGCAGTATGAAGGCATGTCACATGTTTTAATACTCAATCGTGTTACAAATCTATTTACACCCGTGTTTGTCTGATGTTTCCTTAAGGGGTCACCACTCAGCCATATGTCCCAGGTGTGACCAGCAGTCAGTCTAAACAAACCAATCAAACCTACCTGGGAAGATTATGAGTATGACCTAGGATGATCTCACAAAATGGAATATATCTCAAACAACCATAGGCAGATGTTGGCGAATGCCAAATGACAATCATTGGAAATGTATTTTTGGGGGCATTTTTCAAGTGATGCATTTTTCACGTTAATCAAATACATTCATCCTTATGTTATTCAGATATTATGCCTGTGAAGTAAATATATTATTACTAAAATTTAATAAATGTATTATCTGACTAAAATGGCTTGCTTATTTGTAGTTCAAAATTTCCCATTTTATCAAAGTATTAACTAATGCCCCATCAAAATGATATAAATATTATCAAACCCTTATGTGAGCACAATATGTCAATTGGTATATATTTGTAGAGTTTGTGTTTAAAGGAAAAGCCAATTATCAGCATTTCATTGATGCATATGTACAAGTGCCTCATTAATGCTTACGATAGCATATATATTGCTTACGCTATTCCTATTTGTTGCAGGAAAGGCCCGTAACTTATGTTTGGATAATAATAGGAGTTCCCATCTTATTCATTACACATTGCATTGCCTTCTTGTTGAGCTGGCTGCCTGTGATAACTATTCCTGTTGCTAAGGTAGGCTGTTGTTTGCTAAATTAGCAGCAGATTCAGTACATTATTTTACTAATATAAGAGTACTGAACAGACGCGGAGACTTATTGTTTTTTAGAACTAATATGTAAATATTTGCTGATACAAAATGTATTGTTGCTCATTTTGAATGTTTCCGATTTTACATCTTATGATTGTGGCAACGAAAACCTAACTCGCTGTCAGCTATTTTTTAATCACCGGCATCGATTTAAGCGTCATTACCTGATTTGTTTACCGCAGATACACGGTAAAACTATTAAGAAAATACTGCTTCTACCACCAGAGTTGTTATGGATACAGCACACAAGTCAGGTGAATATTTATTTGTTTATCAAGGCTAGGATCCAGCCACATTCCATCTGTATATGTGATAGAGTATCATTGTCGGCGATGTTTACAGTTTTTGCTAATTTAATGCATGCACTGCATCACATTTATCCATGTATTGATTTGTTTTATTATATCTCTTGCTTGCTTCCATAGTTTAGAGACCCTTTTTTTGTTTGCGTGGGTGTTCTGATGGCACATTAACAAGAGCACTGCACCATAAACATCCATGTTGTGGGCTTGAATCAGGCTAATACATGTATCTGTGTTTGTCGGATGTGTGTTCCATAGGGACTCACCCTTCAGCTATATGTCCCAGAAACGAAATAAACTTTTTTTTTTTGTGATTTTAGCATAAACAAAATAAATTCATTAGATGTAGGTTGCTTCACCAATCAAATAAATTGTACAACATATATTGTTAACTTGTTTTAAATAATATATCGAACAAAAATAGATCTTGTTTACTGGAATCAATATCTGGTAGTTTGATCAGGGAGACTGTAGTTGTATATAACTTGATTATCAATGTTAGGAATGTTGAAGTAAATGGAGAATATTTGACAAATACTGAACACACTAATAATATATACCTGATAGTGAAATGTTTGCTGAATCTAGAAATTAATTGTATAACACTTGTTTCAGTCTGAAATGACTGTTTTTGCATTGAAGTAGACTATTCATTGTTCAACTTCTAACTGAACTCTGCCCTGGGCAATTAATAATAATATGCATTATTATTTGTGTACACAAAAATGTTGAGTATTATTATCCTTTGTTGAGGGATGTTACACATGTGGAGTGAGCATTTTTACTGACTTGTGTAAACAAGCTGGTCTGCATTGACACGTGATATCTAATTATGATATATATAACATCACACACACACACACACACACACACACACACACACACACACACACACACACACACACACACATGCAGTGTATCATTCAAAATGGATTTGGTGAATATTTGCAGAGATCATGATTTTAAAAAGCTGTTGATTGCTGATTTATTCTGTGATTTAAGAATACACCAAAGCATTAGTGAATGTAGGGTGTAGGTTTCGAAGGATGTTTAGATATGCTGATGCTCTGTGCCTGTTGCCTCTTACTATGTACCCTAAAAAACACACACACACACACACTCACTCACACATACACACAGACACACACACACACACACAGTGTAACAAAATGGATTTGGTGAATATTTGCAGTGAATGATTTTAAATATAAGCTGTTTTGCTTGTTATTTTTGTCTAGTGACTTTGAAGATAGTACACCAAAGAGAGTAATAATAATTTTCAACTTCTTATAATTGCAGGATCAAGAGAGACCTTCTGGAGACATAATTATGTATATATATCATGCCGTTAACATCTACTACTATAAGTATACAGTCGATGGGATGAATGTCTTCTTTGTCAGTATCCATTTTATGTAAATATCTCATCAACAGTGAAGCTCACATCGATGTCTACATCCATCTCGTTGATTGGACTGAATAATTCTCAGATGCTCTCTAATTAGATTTTAGTTTATTGTTACCTGACCACTAACGATATTAGGATTTACAGTGAAGTTTTATCAGCCACCAACTGCTGTTTACACAAATATTCATCAGCCTCTTTCTAATCTGTATACAGGGACAGTCATAAATCAGATTCTGAAGCTGTTGATTAGTTTTGAAGCATTAATCTATTTTATAACTTGTTTATTACTTAATTTTGTACCTGTTCATTTTGGTTTTGCTAGAAAAGCTCGTCAAAATTAAGAGGTTATTATCCAGTTGAGGTTTGATAATTGTTGATCTCGCATAATTTTCCAGGAACCACAAGGCGCAACATTAACAGTTGACCGCCCGTCCAGGACAATCAAACTACTTAATTGGACAATTAAAACCACATGCTTGGTTGTCCACCATGTCAAGTCATATTTTCAATGGTTCTTAGCATGTTTTACTGCGCTGATTCTAATAACTGCCGGCTAGTAGTAGTAGTTTATTGACATGATATATTTACAGGATGAGATTTCATTATACATAGAAGTTAATTGCATATCAAGTCCTAAATAAAGATAATATCTTTTTCATGTATTCTGCTAGATTGCGGAGTTCTTTCGTGTCCTCAGTGTCAAACAGTTCTTTTAGTGATTGTGCGTGCATATTATATGCAGTTCTTTGATGGTGCGATCTCGGACATTCTATCAGTACATGTTGTTCAGTTTGGATACCAGTTCCACAAATACACAACCTCTCCTGTACTGGCATTCGTGACCAACGACCTATTTCTATCCTCAGGTGATGGGACCCTAGCCTGAGTCTGTTGGCCGCTATCCTATTTTGTTCTGGAATATGCAGTGCTCAGGGTTGAGGAAAGGGCTCGGTTCCAGGTGAGGGTTCATGAGACAATACTGTTTGCGTTGGGAACTGTTTGATGATAACATCGTCTGTTTTAGTTGTGAGAAGGATGTTTCTTTATGAGACATAGTGGTTTCTTCTAACTGCTTTATCCTCTTTCCCATTGGTGATCGGACAGCTTTGGCTTTTTCTACGGTGTTGATGATGTAATCATTGCTATGTCGTTCTCTGAGAGTACCTATGAATTTCACTTGACGATCAAATATATGACTCTTTGCATTGGTTAAACCTGACTCACTGTGCACCAGGTCATTACAAGTTGTGTTTCTCACTGACAGCATCTGTTTTATAGTTGAGACATAGCTACTTTCTACACATTGGAGATTCGTAGTTAACTGTGTCTCACTGGAATATAACATTGCAGCGTTCATCGCACTGTTCCACACCTTTAATTTTATCGAGTATAGAGCATCCGAGTTCTTGGTCAGAAATGATGTGAATTTCCTTGTGTGTGCTTGCTTTACATTCATGTGCTAAGAAACCTATTTTACTATGCTTGAGTTTTCTATCCTGGCGCCAAGGTATATGTAGGTTGCTGTGTGACTGATTGTTACATTTTCAAATCTGAATTTTCAAATTTACTGTAATATATTGGCACTTTGTAGGATGTAATATCATGCCAATCTCTTCTGCTTTCATTTTTAGAGAGTTCAGTTTTTCTGCCATTTTCTCTCTTGATGTAGCCATAATGGCGGTATCATCCATCAATAAAAGGATATGAGTTTTCTCCAGCCAGTCATCTGGGCCGAGTGAGTTTACTGCATCAATGGTGGGATCAATATATGCAGTAAAGAGTTTAACACTTGAGCTCCCACTTTGTTTCATTCCTGATGTGGTATCAAATGACTCATTTCCTATGGTACCGGTTGCCGCCATGGATCTTTGGAGTGCCACTAGAAATTTACTCCCACATCCTAGGTTTTCCAGGTACTGGAGCAGTGTATGTCTATTGACCCGATCGTATGCCTTCTGGTAATCAATAAATGTTATGTAAAGGACTTTCTTTGTGGTTCTAGCAATGTCTATTAACAGACAAAGAGTTAATATTTGTTCTTCACATCCTCTTTTTGACTGTCCCCCAGCTTGTTCAATCCTGGGGCCGTACGACATGGCGAAACGGTTATTTAGCACCATATCATAGATTTTGGGTATTGCCGATACAATGTTGATTCCTCTGTAATTCTGTGGGTTGCTTCTTTGTCCTTTTTTGAAAATGGTGAAGATCTTAAGTTGTGACCAGGAGGATGGATAAGTTGCAGAGAATATCTGGTTAAATATGAATGTGATTAGTATCAACCATTCATCTGGTAGCACTTTGATCAGTCCTGGTGGTATTCCATCAGTCCCTGCTGCTTTGTTACCCTTCAGCTTATTTATACATCTTTCCACTTCGTCAGGCATAATCGGATCATCTAATATTGGGATGTAACATTGGGTCGTTGGGTAATAATTGGAAAGGTCATTTACATCTGGTTCATTGAGTAATGATTCAAAATGTTTGCAGAAATCTGAGTCACTTGGTTTTTCCCTGTTTTGAGTTTTATCACATATTGAACCATTCCAATTGATCGTTGTCCAGAGGGCTTTATCATCACCACTAGACATAATTTTATTCCATCGTTCAGTGGAATTGATAGGCGTAGGTTGATTTGATGGTTGCTTCCTGGTCTTGGATGATTTTGCACTGGCATATATTATAGCTATAGCTGCCTCACACAAGGCCTCAGGTTGGTTAATGAGGTCACTTTGCCATAGATTGTCAATAGGAGGGAGGCTTTGTGCAAATTGACTTATGTCAATGTTCCTAATAGGTATAGGCCGTCTTATTGACGCTTCACTGTGGTGGTCCGTTTCATTCATTTTTCGTGCACGTGCCAATGTGTGATATGCTTTGCGCGTGAAGTTTGTTCAAAGTGAGGGTCAGCGCAGCATGATCTGTTGGTAATGTAATGTCATCATTAACATCAAAATTCTTCACGTGTTTCACTGGATCAGTTGAACATATTGTCCAGTCTAATTGAGATATCCACTTTTGTCGTTTCCTAAAAGTAAAGTTTCCTGTACATTTCAACTCGCCTGTTTGAAGATGGTTTGTTGGTCTTAGGTTGTTCAAGGCACATACTGACATTAGCTCTCTGCCATTTGAGTTCACCATTTTATCCGGATTTGATGAGTAGTTGCAGCTTATGTTGTTGAAACTGTCTAGTACCCCTAATCTGGCATTTAAGTCACCTATCACAAATATATGATTGCTATTTTTGCAATATTCCTGTATTGAAGCAGAGGATTGGATTGAGTAGTATGGCGAGTCACGAGGGGGTATATACACACATCCAAATGTACATTCAGGAATTCCATTTATGCTGAACCAGACTTGGTCATCCAATATAGCTATATTGTGGACATATCGCCACAAATAGTGCTTTATGAATACCCCTACTCCTCCTCTTTGGGTGTGCTCTGGATTGATTCTGCTACGTATGAAACTAAAACCTGGTAGAGTAATTGGATAACTATGTTTAAGTTCACTAAGACTCACGATATCATATTTGGCCAAAAACTGAATTAAAACTGATTGTTCAAGTTTAGACGTTGCACCGTGGATATTTAATGCACATATTGATAGTTCTCTCATCCTGTTTCCTATAAAACAGCTGGTCGGAAAGTGTCGATGATCATATTATCTATCTTCACACTTCGGGTAGAATGGTCATATTTGATCTCACGTCCTTGGTTTTCCGGCTTCTCTTTTTCTTTTCTTTCCACGTCTCTTAATCTCTTGTATTCTCTGCTTATGTCTGGGTGTGTGTCCTTTTTTATGAATATGCGCGATAAAGGAGCTGCTTCTCCATGTAGGTTGCGAGCTGCTTGTAAAATCTCTTTCCTTTGAGAGCTGCATTTTAAAGTTATTTTTATTGGTCTTGGTCGTCCTAAGTTGTCACGCTCCTTGCCTAATCTCTGAATTGATTATATTCCTATGTCATTTTGGCCAATCTTCCTGAGTATATGGTTGATTTTTCCTGCATCAGTTGTAAGCTCTACTTCATCCTCTGTGATTATTGGCTCGGTCTCACCTAGCCCCATCATTATCATGTTGTGCTACACGATGAGACTCGGTTACTATTTCATAGTACAATTTAGTAATCACTCAAACGTTTTGTGGCCTGTGATTGGCTGAGATATATCAGCTGGAAATGACTCAAGATGTTGAAATCTTATTGCTAAGTGGACCTTTGAATTTATGTGGCTGTTTCATGATGAGGCAGCCAACGAAATGGTCTGCAAAAGCTGTAGCTAGGGGTGTACCTACTAAGGCCAACTTGTGATTTTTTTCTTCAGGGAAGCAAAAGTGATAAGTGGCCAAAAAATGTAGAGCCATGAAATGTACACCGATTGTTTGTAGTCAGTATTGATCTATACTAGATTATTAGGTGTACTTTTAAAAACAAAGCATATTATTCATACATTATTTATTAAATTATTATTCCAGTTAACATGTTTATCAATTTGATTAATGCTAAAATTAAATGTGGCTGAATGTAATCCATGTTAAATCCTCCTCCCAGCAGAGTCTACAGTAAACCATCAGAAGTGGATTTTACTCTGTACATAAAGAAATACAACCTCCAGAATATTTAAACAATGACAGGATGATGTATTACTTAATTTACAGATGGGCTGATCATTTAAAAAATCCAGGCCAAAATAGTTGTCGTCTGTTACTAAAATTGGTGTCCACAAAATAACTTTAGGAAAAAGGTTTCCATAATGCAACTGACATTTGCATGTAACTCTTCCTGGTGATACAGCTCCCTATGGAGTTTCTCCACAGCCATACCCCCCCGTCGTTACCAGGATTGCGATTAAACAACTGAAATGAAATCCTGGTGATACACAGCACCTGCTATGCAGTATTTCAGTTAGAGAATAAATATTACGTTATATGCACTACATAATGTTACTGTTCTGTAAGAGCAAAGATTGGTGTGTTAATTCCTTAATGTTTTGCTCAGATATGATTTTTTTTGTTATACTTTCGCTGTGTGCTGGTTACATGGATAATCAAAGCAGGTTCTTTAGTCAGACAGCTGTAAGTATTGGTCTGTTGTTTTAAGTTTTCAGCAGTTAATATGTATGTCTGATGATGTTACTGATTATTGTTGTGCGGTGTTACCTATATATTACTATATTATTATTAAGCACCGATGAGGCTGTGTATGTTTATTCTAGAATTAGCAGACCTTATTCAAGATGTTGTTCATTGTTTATAATGTTTTGATAAAGGGCAGCCCGACACAGCACAGTAGTTAGAGCATTGTGTTGCAAACCTCCAGGCTCTGGTTTCAAATCTGACTCATGCCTGTGTTTGTGAGATGTTTTTTTCTCTCTCTCGGCAGTCACCCTTCAGCCATACATTCTAGGTGTGACCAATACGATATTATGTTAACCAACCAACTAAACAAACACCCAAACCAGCAAACAAACAAAACAACAAACGAACCAACAAACAGCCAACAAACCAACCAGCAAACCAATCAACCACCAAACAAACCAATCAACCATCAAACAAACCAATCAACCATCAAACAAACCAATCAACCATCAAACAAACCAATCGACCATCAAACAAACCAATCAACCATCAAACAAACCAATCAACCATCAAACAAACCAATCAACCATCAAACAAACCAATCAACCATCAAACAAACCAATCAACCATCAAACAAACCAATCAACCATCAAACAAACCAATCAACCATCAAACAAACCAATCAACCATCAAACAAACCAATCGACCATCAAACAAACCAATCGACCATCAAACAAACCAATCGACCATCAAACAAACCAATCAACCATCAAACAAACCAATCAACCATCAAACAAACCAATCAACCATCAAACAAACCAATCAACCATCAAACAAACCAATCAACCATCAAACAAACCAATCAACCATCAAACAAACCAATTCAACCATACAAACAAACCAATCAACCATCAAACAAACCAATCAACCATCAAACAAACCAATCAACCATCAAACAAACCAATCAACCACCAAACAAACCAATCAACCATCAAACAAACCAATCAACCATCAAACAAACCAATCAACCATCAAACAAACCAATCAACCATCAAACAAACCAATCAACCATCAAACAAACCAATCAACCATCAAACAAACCAATCAACCATCAAACAAACCAATCAACCATCAAACAAACCAATCAACCATCAAACAAACCAATCAACCATCAAACAAACCAATCAACCAAAACCACATTTTGATAAGATACTGATATTTACATTTCAGAAGTTTTCCTTAGCCTTACTTTCTATCATTCCATTGGCGTATTATATTGGTATGGGAATCTCTAGGTTTGTGTGGTGTTTTGTATATATACATAGATTACAATGATAATCAATTATTGGTGTTATTTCCTATTTAAGGTGTGTGTGTATGTGTGTGTGTTCCTCCCCCCCCCGCTCCCCCATTTATACACTGTGTAATATATGTGTAGTAAATTTTCAGAAATAGATAATTAACCCATTTAGTGTTGTTGGAATGTTTCTAGGCATTGTGTGTTTTAAATAAAACATCTCCACCATTATCTAAAAGAAATCTGTACTGTTATATTTCCCTTTATGCACGTAGGAATTGTATTTCTTCCGGTGCACACATTTGTGTATAGGTGGAGAGGGTGAGGGTGGGGGGACTGGCACTAAATAGAAAAACCTGTTCATGTATATCCACTCAAATAGACATTCTATATTGATTACATCTTTAAGAGATAGGACCTAGACAATATTACCCATAAGACACTTCGTTTTCCAGCATTTCTGCACAGAGTAGCTATGCTATTGGAGCTGTGCTAAATGCCACCTTCGGTTCAATTGTTGAGATCATTCTTTACCTCTCTGCACTGTACAAAGGAAAGAAGGAAGGCACTTCACAGTGTTATGAAGGTCTCGTCAAATCTGCACTTGTTGGTCTGTATATAATAGCAGTTTTAGAATGTCATGGTTATTGTTTGTTATCTTAATTAAGTGCTCTTATTAGCGGCAGCCGTTCAAACGCACTGTACAGTTAAATTACATAATACCATATAATGACCATCTAGATATTGTATCTATATGTCTTAGAAAAAGTTTAAAATTTTTCTCAGTACCGTTAACGCAGGTTTGGTTACGGGTTCTGAATTTTTTGTATATATAAGGAATATGGTAATTGGCTTACATAAGAATAAACCATAGGAATACAATGTTCTAAGGAAACTGTCTTGGTTGAATTATATCAAATGTTATTATCTTGATGGCATTAAGGTGAATTATTTCCCCAAGAGATACTAGAGAATGGCTTTCAGGATCAAGTGCTCCATACATATTTTATGCTAGTATTATTTCCAGCTACCGGGTTGTTAAATTATGCACGAAACAATTACCATAATTGATTGTAAGACATGAATTTTGTTCTTTTAGGTACATTGTTGGCAACAACGTTGTTGATACCAGTAAGTTACCTAGATGAGATGGTTATGTGTTATACTGTGATCTTCGTCATTTTATGTATATATATATATATATATATATATATATATATGTATATATATATATATATATAGTTGCCAGATATAATGTAAGGATATGTTAGCTAAGTGATAGAGTGGTAGGCTTAAATACCACAAGATCCGAATTCAAATCCATTGACTCATTACTGATGCTCACCGCTTATTGGTTCAGTAGGCCTTATGTGACAGAATACACATTTATACAAAATAGATTACGGTGGCTTATACACCTGTCTATAATATACTGTGAGTCGAGGCCTTTTTAACAGTATCCAGCCTGTGTGCTCAAAGGATCTGTTTTGATCAGCATTGCCGACTACCGTATGTGTACCAGATGGTTGTCGTACGTGCATCGCGTTAAATATTGCTGTCAGAGATGAAGTAATCCACGAATGTAGACCTCTCTGTTGAAGTAAATCTTTGTAATGGAAGTGTTGATGTGGCATTCCTGGTTGGGCTCTTGCAGCATTCACCACTGAAGCCAGACACACACACACACACACACACACATACACACACACACACACACACACACACACACACACACACACAATCGCTGTAACATAGTTTGCATTTAAATAAAGTTACTGGTCTTTGACGAGTGCTTTTCCATGTAATAATAACCGGAAGTCATCATTACTAATTCTCAATGCTAGTATCAGACCCAACTGTGTCCAAATATTCCCATGTGAGGTATTGGTTACAGCTAGTAACCGCATAATCTCTCCGTGGATTATTGTATGAGTTGGTATTCTTACTTCTGACTAAGGCATGAAATCATTTCATTAGCTGTGCTGGTTTTTTTAATATAAAATAAGTAAATACGATGAAATGGTAATTTTAAAGCGTCATTTCCCACTACAGGGCTTGGCAATGGTTGTAGGAGGAATCAAGCACAGATCACAGAGATTTAACCCTACATCTGCGGGTGTTACAGCAACGTTGTTGTTTGTCTCAGTTGCAGGTCTGTCTACATTTATGTGGTTTACTCTTATAAAGTTCACAAACTTTTTATTATTAAATATCCATTTATTTGGGACTGTGATTTAAAACCAAGATTTAACTATAATGAAGAGTGCTGGATGTTCCAGTATTTCGTAACACCTACCAATATTTCTGTTTGTTTAATGTTTGTTCTATTTATGTGTAAAATATACCATTCTCGTCTACTGAGTTTATTTCTTCTTTCAGCTGTTTTTGCTCCATCTATTTTTTCTCAGTCATACGCTATGTATAAATGTGATCACTGTAGGATGTACAACAGTTCTGACCACAGTGAGGGCATGGAATGTAACTCTTGTCGATCTGATGTGGTAAGTTAATTAAGCTTAGTCAGAAGGCTCTTAGTTAACATGACTTTTATATATTTATACACTTATTAATGGATCTTCTAAAATGTCCATCATAATCTTATCGTATGTATATATATTTAGTAGTGTAAGTAGCCTGTGTGTGATTGTGTGTGTCTCTCTCTCTCTATCTCTCTCTCTCTCTCTCTCTCTCTCTCTATATATATATATATATATATATATATATATATATATATATATATAGTCAAACCTGTTCTGGAATCATCACCGCCACCACCACTTTCCCAAAGTCCCGATGCAAGTCCCATTCAAACTGATCTGTCTAGTGCCGCCACCTGCTCGATGCAGCCAAATGCCATAGTGTCAGGGTCCCCGGCCAACAATATTACATGTCAAGCAACTGCCAGTTGCAATAATTTGATTGAGGATTTATTAGCATGATTCAGCGCTGATTGTTATTGGCCAAACATCAACAACATATTGACCAATGATAGCTCTTCCCCAGTTATGTTTCCGATGGTGTGTATGGCGTTTTGTGGTGAGTGTGTCTTGGTTAGTGGGCCATGCTATTTGCATTGTTATGTAACTGCTATGGGATTTCAACACACCTTGATTAAAGGTAATTGCTGCTTGAGCAGCTCTTTTAGAGATATGCAGACTTAAAACTGATAAAGGCATTATTTTACAATTGTAATTGCAATCTCTACAAATATTTTGGATATAAATTGGCAGTAAATTTCTATATTAATCACATTATACTTTTGATATTCCGATTCCTGACATATTAAATATCATAATTTTTTTCGTACATGAAAAATCTGAACTTTAGAACAAAAAGTGAAGGCTCTGAAAATGTATGATAAAAAAACCAAGTTCTCGCACAATTGGAGAGGCATCTGGTTTGAGCAAAGACCAAATACAGAAACTCATCAAGCACAAGGCTGATGAATTGGAGGAATATGGTGGAAATGCACCCAGTCATATAGCATAGATGTATTCGCCATAAAACTGACAAAATCAACGAACTGACATCGAGTTGGTTTCAGGATGCCACTCCAAGCGTGTAGTCAGCGGACCATTGATTCAGCATCAAGCCCTCATAAAATATATATATATATTAGATCTATGTGTAAATGTGAATTAAGTATGTGTATGCATGAATAAAAATAAATAGTATGTACTCTATGTTGTTGAGTCACTGGAAATTCCACCTTTAATTAAGCCCCTGGGTTCCACCTGTCTGGAAGCTCCATCTGTCTGTAAATGTCACTTTCAGCAAGTCCCCACATATGGCATTAAGAGCGGGTTTGACTGTATATATATATATATATATATATATATATATGGGTCATTCCAGATAAAATGGACCAGTGCTTCTCACCTGACCACTTCAGATTGTGTATTTTTTTAAATATATCAACTACAATAATTATGCAGCTTTTGAAATCACACCTTATTTTTAGCCCTGTTTGAACCCATTTTATTAATTGGCATAGAGATATAAAACTTTCAGGGCTGAAAGCTGTGTCATGGGTCTATCTATAATTGCAATAAGATGAAGCTAATAAATAAACCTATGGTTGGCAGGTTAAGTCAAAATCTGGAATTTATCAAGTTCGTTTAATTTTTCTACCAACTTTGCAAGTAATTGTCTTCAAAACCATGATAAGTGAGCAATGTTCAACTGTACAATTTCAATCTTTGTACTCTAGAGTAATAACAAAATGAATGGTAGGCATGCACATATAACCTGTTCTCAGAATTTACCCACAGAAATCTGACAATATTATGTTTTGTCTTTTTTTGTGGGTTCATATCACCATGTGGGATAGTGAAATCAAATTATGCCATGTGATAGAGCTCAGTTTTCTCTAAACTGGGATACCAGACTCAATGTCTAGTTATGTTTCCTTTCACATAAAAATAATTGTCAAAATATGCATATTTTTGGAATTTATAAAAACTTGTACATATATGCATGGCGTAATAATATTTATTTATTAATAACAAGTGTATTGATTTGATACATAAATATGTTTGCCTCGATAACCAATGATATCAAAATGTTTAATGCACATTTTCAAGTTAATGTATTTAAGAATTTCTCAAAACAGTTTATAATTTTGTCAGCAAACTGTTACAATATACATGTATATATATATATATATATATATATATATATATATATATATATTGCTAGCCTTTAAGGAACATTTTAGATAATCACAGCAGTTACTCCTGTAAGGACGTATCAAAATTGATCTTGAACCCTGCACAATTGGTCAACATATAGAGGGTACTTGCTACAAGACTTCATATTCTAACTTTAAAATGCATATATGGAACATTTTGATATTATTGGCAATGTAGGCAAATTTATGTATCAAATAAATAGTTGCACCATGTATATGTTTTTCTATAAATATTTGTCTCGAGTCTGAAAATATGAATATTTTGAACATTAATTTTAGTGTGGAAGAAATATGGCTAGAAGTTGAGCCTGGTATCAAAGATTTAGGCACAATTTCGAAAGTGGAATTATTAGAGGGACCCCTTGTCACTTCAAAGTGCAGATATTAGAAATGTGTCATCTCTTGAAAATGTTAAATCTGTTCTAAAAACACACCTGTTCAAGGTCACTTTCACAGATAAATAATTATTATCTTTTAAATCACTTACAGGGTTTTTACAGACATATTATTTGGGGTATTATTATATTACATATTAGTTGTACAGCGCCTTTGTATGGCTCCTGCTAGTAAGGGTGCTTTATTAAATATACATTATTATCATTATTATTATAACTCTAAAAAGATTTTTAATGAAACTTAAAAATTGTGCCAGACCTCATCATTTACATGGTAGTTGATATATAATTTTTTTTAATAATTTGAAGTGGTCAGGTGGGAACTTTTTCAGAATTTGGTCTATTTGATATGGAATGAACCATTATATATATATATATATATATATATATATGTGTGTGTGTGAAACAATCTGAAATATAATTTGGTTAGTAACATAACCTACAATCTGTCTTCTATACATTGGAAAATGTGTATTGTGTATGATCATAAGAGTGCACCAGTACAATGGTGTGACGATGAATAATTGAAAATCCAACCTTTTTTGTTTACAGCTCGGTGTACCAGCAAAGAATTCTATGTACAAGGAGCATGTGATGCCATTGGTGTATTGTTCCTGTGTGTTATTGCCAATAGCTTATGTTATAGGTTTGATTTACAGCCTGATGACACATAGAGCATTGGTACATGATGCATTTACCACAGAAGTTGGTGAGGTTGGTAAGTATCAATGAATACACTCCCCATCTTCTTCACTTTGTTCCTTTGTACTTATACTTCAGTGCATTGGCTAGATCAGATTAAATCAGCCTCTTCTCACATTTCTCATTTATAGTTAACACTATACTGTTGGCAAACAATTTCCCATTATACCAAAAACATATTTTGTTGAAAGATTTAAAGGTCACAGGAAAATGTTTCCCAAATTAGTCAAAGTGTTATATATAAAATCAATTTCATTCAGAGATATATTTGATTTTTTTCCTAGAAATAAGATTACAGTGGTTTGAAAACTTGTTTGCTAGCATCTCACATGGCTGAAACTTTAATCGAGAATCTTCGGAAAGCTTTGGAATGTGACATCATCTTTGCCAAACAAAGACCCCAAACACTCCACTGTGGCCTTGTTTAACCTGTGATCTATTTTGTCTTTATTGTACACGAAACATACATCTAATACCAATGATTATATCCAACGTGTAAGTGCTGTCAAAACCCGGCCCAAGACACACAAGGGTGGCATATCCCAGTATAGACTAGTATAGGCCACATGTGGGAGAGTTCCTTGCCGGACTCCTGTGTATAGACAAATACCACTTTATTTTAAATGAAGTTATGCTATAGGAAGAGGGAAATACCTGCATTCAGGCCCATGTAGTGTGTTGACTTATCAATTAAACTTATGCCAACACAAACAAATACACACTAATCCAATTCTTGTTGTGGGCTGGGGCCAGTATTGATGGCTGCTCTGGGTCCATGTATGCACTTCCTGCAGCTAATTCCTCACAGTTAATACTGTCTGTGACCTTTTTTGCTAGTGGTTCAAAGTTGTAGGGTTTGATATCCCTGAGAATATCAGAACATTCATCAGAATCTGACATTCTGTCTGTCAACTGGTCAAGACACTTGTAAACAAACTGTGGCACTACGTGATGTTTGGCAAAGATGACGTCACACAATAACCCCTAGCGAGTGTAGTATTAAGGATTTGGGGATAATTTTAATGGAAATATGATAGGTGGTGGTTAGAATTGTTTTGAGTGCATCTGATAGAGAATAAAATAATTGTTACATTATATTAACTTCGAAATGTGAAATTTCTTTTCCTGTCACCTCTATAAGATTAATTCCTTCTAACTATGTTGACTGACCTTATGAAAAGGGCCTTATCTCTTCTAGTAATATGACCAAATATAATGGAGACAACTGTGGTTATTGATATTCCAATGGATGATTCCCTCAAAAGCATAGTTTTCATGACTACAAAGGTTATATGTTTGATGGCTGTTATGTGGAAAATTGCTTACCGGTTGTAATCTTGTTAGTTGGCATTGCTGACTAGGATGAGCACAGATAATTGAATTACTGGAAAGGAATCAACTGTTTGGGTTCAGTAAGAATTTGTTAATTTTAAACTCAAAACTAAATTGTTGTTGTTGTTATAGTTGTTGGTTGGTTGTACATGTATCTTGGTAAGAAATGTTGAATATACAGGGCACTGTTACCCATCATCATTCTAAGTTAGAACTTATTTGATATATTTTCTTAATCTTTGACTTAATAATAGCTATTTAGTGATAGCTACATATCAGGTCATAGTGCAGTGGTTAGAACACTGCAATACAAACAAAGTTGTGGGTTCGAATCCAGACCATGCCTGTGTCCAGTATATGTTACCCCCCCAAGCATTCATCTGTTAGCCATATATCTCAGGTGTGACTAGCGCCAAGGCTAAACAACTGAACTCAACAATAACATCAACAATAACATTTCAGGTCATGGCAAAGCTCAATGGAATAGAGTAAAGAGTGCACTGATCCTACTCGTCTCTGTGGTGCTGATGTCTTTGTGTGCTGATGTGGTTACTTACAACATCGAGCCACTTCTTGGAGGAGGAATCTCTGTGGTAAGTTAGCCTATTTCAGAAGAGAAGCCTTGGCATGTCATTTCTTTGAAATATTCCAGGAAATTCTTGCATTGTGGGAGAATCGTATATATATATTATTTGAATACATTGCATGGACACAATTTTAGAGTATTACTACTGCCCAGAATAAATTCTCGAATGCTATCTTTCAGAATTTCATTGGAGTTACTCTTTTGGCTTTGGTGCCGGATATTCCAGAAATAGTGATTGGAATACAGTTTGCCTTGCAGAATAACATCTCACTGAGGTAAACACTAAAATCAATTCATTTGTATATGATTAGTACTTAAATGGTTTATTCTTTATTGTCACAATCAAACCGTATATTTCAGTCTGAAAGTACTCAAGTTCATTTGGTTTCATTTTGCTTCATATGACCTGTAAGTAGGTAATGTCAGTGTTATTTTGTAATTGCAGCATTGAAGTTGGAAGTTGTATAGCTGTTCAAGTATGCATGCTGCAAATTCCTGTCATTGTTTTTGTGGACTTGATTTATGTAGGTCACAACAGTAAATAATTGGCTATTTTACAGGAGACTTTTATTTCCTAAATCAGATATTCTTGTTTAATTCCATTTAATATACTATAATCTATACCTTAACATGTAATTTATAATTGCTTTACTATGTAAAGATCTTATCTTGGAAATATTATTTCAAGTTCAAATAAATATAGTATATATTATAATATATATATATATATATATATATATATATATATATATATATTATATATTATATATATATAATATTATATATATATATATCAAGTAAAATATTTATATATATATATAGACATATTATATTTTTTCAGAGTAATGGTTTCTACCTACTTTTCTCAAACATCCATATTTGGTCTGTGGTCATTGGAGTGTTGCTTAACAATTATGTCTTCCAGGATGGGCAATCCAATTACTTTCAAGGTAGTCGATAAATCTGTGTAATGCATAAAACCCGTGTAATGAATAAAACCTGTGTAATTTATAAAATCTGTGTAATGAACAATTTCAGAATTATCCTAAACAGTGTTGTTTTTTCTCCTTCTAAAATTTCTAATATCTCTACTATCGGTATTAGATATTACTTTCTTTAACTTCTTCCTGTTATGGTTTCTTGTTTGCGTACCTAAAGGCTACACCATCATTAAAACATTGATCAGATAGCTGTATATGAGAGTAGAAAAAAACATGCCTTCTGTATTTCTCTGATTAAATAATGGTAACGTTAGTAGTTATTGTAATAGCAGTAATACTGATAACAAGATCTATGATTCACTTCCAGGTTCAGCATTAGTATTAACATACTGTGCTATGGTTGCCATGTACTTCTTTGCTCCCAACTCGCCAGGCATCAAATGCTGACTTCGATACACTGAACCACGTCATCACACCACATTTGATCATCTGGTTGGAGTGTTAAAAGAATCTTTGGGCAGACATAATGCCAGAATTTCTTTTTATTGTATGTGATATGTATAGAGCTGTGTTTGGAAGCATCCATACCATGGCCTATCAAATTTGCCACCAAACCATCAAAATCTGTTTTTGTTTTGTTTGTTTCGATAAGTGTAGATGCTGTACTAGGTTGCATATTCATGTGAATCTTTGAATACAGTTGATTTATTGTAAAAGTTACATCACCTATGGATTGGCCTTCTCTCAGTATCTTTTTGTTGAAGTTTTTGGTTTTCTCTCAGGTATAGTCTTTTTTTCTCTAACATGTTTTTAAATAAAGGTATTCATTTTTTTCAAACAGTTTTAAAATGTGCAGTCTTCAAAGATGACATTATGTTTGGGATATTCCTGTATCATTTAATTTCCACAGTAACATGTTCAAAATACCTCAAAACTAAATATCATGTGTGTAAGTACAATGTATTGGTCAGCATCAGGAGAAATCATTTTGACGGCTTGGTAAATTTGATGCATGGATCTTAAATATACTTCAGTATGTTACTTAGAATCAGTAAAAAATTTGATTCATCTGCTTTCCTATACATATACCTGTAAGAGTTTAGACATATTTTGTTTTAAGGCCTTTTAAAATCAGTATTGCTTTAAGGGCTTTGTATTTTGTTATTTGTAAATGTATGCAAGATGTGTTTTTTTTCTTGTGGTATTTGCCATGATAGTTTTTAATTTTTGTGTTCTTTTAATATGGATATATCGTATTGTTTGTTGATATTTTTCTTTGTCTTTATTTATGGCATAAAGTAGTATTCGGTGAACATTTTAAACATCACCCGTGTACTGGAATATGACAGCAGTAGGGTTAACCATATGTTTATAATATTTATAAATGTTTCTAATATTTTCTTAAAATAAATGTATACTGAAGATATTTGTATCCCTTTTAAAAGGTGATCTCATTGAATAAATTCGTTGATGATGTTTTATTCAAATTTTGTTACAATCATGTATTACGATCGTAGTTATTTCTTTCCTGATGGTTCCTGAAGTATTAATTATTAAATAGTTTCTAGTCTTGCAAAACCTGCCACATGTAGTCCACTAATTGTAATACCAAAACCTGTTAATTGAGAATACTTAGATATATGTGCAGTTTATGTCTCATAAAAGGCATTTCATAATATTAAATACGTTATCTTCAATAAATGAATGACAGCTAGTTGGACTGTCATCACTTTGGTTAAGCTGTTGTCTGGATTTCTAGTGAACTGTGTGTGTGTGTTTGAACTTCATGACATGCCGTTGTACCAGTAACGAGTCTATCTATAAATATGCCTACCGCAGTAATTTATACACTCATCGATAGAAGCAACTATTATTTTATTAATCAAAGCCTGTGTTTCATTGAAATACACTTATTTTCAAATATATATATATATATTTATATATTAGTAAATCAATATGCTATATATAACGTTTGACTCCTACAAGACGGTAGTATCAAGTCATAACATTCCGATACCTGGCTGGTATAGCAATGTTTACTGAGTTGTTAGGGTTATTGTGTTTAACCGTCTGATAAAAACATTATTTTTACAAATCATGAAATCATTGAGGGCACAAAGATAACTTGCCCATTATAATTGCCAGTTTGGTTAGTTGTTTCCCTTCAGTAATATACAAGATATTTTCCAATAAACACAAATACAGAGCTATTTTCCCTTGATTGCAATTTGTACAGCAGTGATTTGCAGCATGAGACATTCCTTTTTCATATAGTTTATGCTAGCTCTCATTTTAAACATACTTTCGCACCAGAAAAATGTGCAACAAGCTTAATACGAATTATTTATGGATAGCTAACGAGCTTGATATATATATATATATATATATATATATAAACTCCGCCGAACTCGATTTATGCGATAATTAAATTCAACCAATTTTGGTTTTATGACAACACCCCAGTCCCAAAACACGGAAATTTGCCATTTAACTCTTTGTACTATCGATCGTTATTCGTTAAACTTTCATGAAGGAGAAAACAGAATAAACCTTTGATCGTAGATGATGAAATCGCAAACAAAATTCCCGTTCTGCTAATAATAGCAAATCATACGGCGTTTGATTGTTTGGAGATAAACCCATCATTCCACAGTACAGTTCTACTTATCATTACTGTCACTGTCAGAATTAGATTTCCTGAAGATGGATTTATCTAGGAGACTACTAGCGAATATTCCAGCAATGCGCCGTTCATTTTGTCGCGTAGTTCCGGTTTCGTAGCGGAAATCGTCTGTTGTATGGTAAAAAGACGCTGTGCGGCAGATAAATTCCCTTCATCCTCATGTAAATTGACATTAAACTCCGTCTTTCTAATCCGTTTCCTGAGTACCAGGCAAGTTCTATTGACCTATATTGTCGTATACAAAAGAAACTGATCCACCGGATCCACCTGGATTAATTCGTTATCAAAAACATTCTTAGTGAATGTATCAAAAACTGAAGCAACCTTTTAGTGTAATGGTTCCGATTATAGTAACACAAATATGTCTTGTTTCTTCCATTTATCGGTATTCAACTGTTTGTCAAATGGTGAGGGACCTGTCATAAGTGAACTATGTTTGTAAATTTTAGATCGTTTTGTCTTTTCAATTCGTCTCTACGCTGTCTTTATGTGGTACCTTTATAATGGAGACATGTACCGTAATAATAATAATAATAATAATAATAATTGCCGAAATTGCAGTTATTTTAAGTGGCTTAGCTACCTCAAATGAGGGAGCCGGATATGATCTGTTATTTACTGCTTCGCCATTAGGACTTAATTGTAGACAAATTAGGATTTCCAATATATGGCATGTTCAGCGGAGAAAATCTTGCCAGTTGCCTGGTTGGATGGAAAACTCCCCCTACTATAGTGCCACGACCGGGATTCGAACCTCCGACCTCCTGCACAGCATGACCACGAGTAAGAAAATCCTACGTTGTTACCCACCAGGCCATAACTGTGATAAAGTGGCCCATTTTATGGCCATGTCCTCATACACAAAAGACGATTCTAGGTCACCGATCGATGAACTTACTGTTGATAAACTCTGTCCTACTTATTTAGAGCAGACAAAGGACTAGGCTATCCTATAGGAGACGAGAAGCGAAATGCTCTGCTCAGTCTACCGAATCACACAAACAATCGGTCTAAGGTTTTCTTAGTGTTCATTGGTTTGATTTGAATACGCACATCATCATAACTACTAACAGTTATAGATGAAGCGGTTCTGTTTTTCTGATGCCGTTAAATATTGTCCAATATATCAAAGTGAACGGTAACGCTATCCGAACGCTACAAGCCATGGAAGATTAAAACTATTCTAAGATAAGAAATCTAAGATTAAATGATAGTAAAACAAATATTACAAATTTGGTATCACCACATTGTGTTAAATCCTTAATAAAACACCAGCATTACAGATGGGTGCATCTTCGATTAACCGTAATTGGTCACTAAAAATCTAGGGGCTATTTTTGAGAACACCAGTATGCCGAGATGTCCACTAATATCTTAAGAACAGCCACTGTTTAAAAGCATTCTGGACACAAGAAGCACTTGTAACTGTGGTCCATGCCGTTGTTACATATTGTATAGACTACTGTAACTCCCTGTTATATGGTATATCTGATTATGACACCAATCGCATTCAGCGAATTCAGAATAGTGCATCTCGTATAGTAACAAATACTCTAAAATAAGATCACTTGGCTAACTGTTATATAGCGTATTGATTTCAAGATTTTACTAACATCTTATAAATCTATCAATGACATGACACCTGAATACCTGTGTGAACTGGTGTCCATTAGAAAACCATTCCTAAGAACTCAGGCTATCCAGTCAGATACTATTGCAGGTACAAGTTGCCTTCAAAATTGCCTTCGGAGATAAATAATCATTAATAAGAGCGCTTTATTAAATATACATTGTTATTATTAGAAGTCCCTGACAGCGTTTTTTGGTTTAAATAGATTGATTATCCTACAGCCGAGACATTTCTTTCACATAACATGTTGTTTAGAAGCATTGAAACCGATGTCACATATCTCTTTAAAACTATGCTTTAGCTCAGCGCAACTAGAAGTATCCAGTACTCAGCCTTTCAAGATACTGTCAGTCATCGAATTAGCCTTACCAAAGTAAATTTTCTCAATGGTCAGTAAGTTCAGATTGGTGCACATATCGTATCATTCGTAGGTTCTTGTTGTTGGAATACCTCTGAAATTAGGGTCATCGTCTGACTCGGAAATCTGCATTTAAAGGAACAGATTCCGGTCATGACGCCGTTAGCTGACTCTTGTTTGTGGCGGCCAGAACAGGGTTACTCTTAAATCTATTGTTTCTTCTATTTAGGTCAGACATAAAGAGCACAAAATAGCTGCTGATAACAATGAATGACAGACAAAATTAAGGATGATAGTATAAGTTTTCTGATATCGACGTTTCAGTCGCTCAATGCACACCGTCGCGTTTTATGCCCTTCGACAAATGCGCTGTTTTGTTCTATTATGAGGCGTCAGCCATGACAATCAGTCATTCCATAACTGATGCCGTCTCTTTAAATATTGAAGATGGTTCGCGTAGACTGACAACCGACAAGCAGAGGAGCTGCTCATTCCAAGTGGTTCCTTTATGATCGGCGGAAGTTACTTTCTTTACTCCAGCGATTCGTACGCCAATCAATAATTCGCATCCCGTTCGCTCTACTTCCACTCGGGGAACTTATTTCTGAATAAATAACAAACCGATCTCATTAGTCTACATACACTGTCAATGCTGTGGTTACAGACCAGCACCAGTCTGTTGTGCAACGTGTGAATCCTGGTGTTGCTGATAGATTTACCAGCTTGGCCGAAGTCCAGGAATATAAGCGAAGGAGCTTTTCCCCCACGCCGTTCACGGTTACTCTGACCCAACTTGCCGAAGGTTGGCTCTCTTGGTTCAAACAGTCGTCGGTTCGGCGTACAAGTTGGAAACGATACATTCTGAGGTACGTGTTCATATTCAGTTTTTGAACCTTTTCTTAGCTTCCCCATAGATTGGCTGAATCCCTGGCATTAATAAGCAACGAGAAGCATTAGACATGGAAGGTTGTGTAAAGAGTACTCGTTTGTTTGTAGTGTTTGCTTTCCACAAGGCGTCATCATTGCTAACCTGTTGTCATGAATGGCTACGGTGCAGTACGCAATCTTCCTTATTATATATGCTTAATATAAAGCATCTCCAAGGCCGAACTATTAAAGCGGATGGTCACAGAATTCTAGCGGCTGAGTTCAAACCCAGGCTGGCCTATTTATGAAGGGTGTTTCATCTTTCACTTAGCCTCAATAATTTTTGTTCGGCCCATTTAACCTACTGTGTGTACAAAAGTAGCTGTAACACGGCAATAATTCAAAATTTAATTGTGCCTCAATATTATGCGCTACTGAAGATTGTGTTAATAGAGGTTTAGATAATCAGTTACCGAAATAGGTAAGCTCCTATGAATATGATACTTGCCATTAATTTCGCCAAAAATTACGAAACCATCTCCATAAATAAGTACGAATGTTTATGTGTATGAATAGACCGATCCAGCCGAAATGCGTTTCATCGGCTACCAACTGCATCGGTTACCAACTGCAACTGCTATCGCACCCACTGTTAATAGTGGATGGCAACTTTTCACTAATGATAAACACTGGAAATCTTTCAGCAAATTATTTCATATTACACGGAGACTGAGACTAGTATTTCAGCTGAACGATTGTGTATTGCCAAAGGATTTAACACACTATTTACCCAATGATTGAGCCGACCAATCTTTCCAGATTAATGACATATCTAAGACTTCATTATTCATGTTAACTCGTAGGGGATTTTTAGCATGGGTTTCAATGGATTAAATCAAATGTTTAAATTAAACTTTTAGGTGAATGTAAAAAACTATTTTAATGAATTAAAATTTATTTTAATGTAGGTGTAAAGGGTGACTTGCAAGTTTTGGAAATATAATTTTTACTTGTACCTGGGAACCAATCATATATGTATCACCTGTATATTATTAAATAATATTTTTATTATATTAGAGTATTAACATCCTTGACATTTACATGTAGTAAACAACGCACGAATGGCTGATTCAGAAAATAAAACAGTTCACTTTCAATACAAGATATCATGCATAAACATCAATGTTACAGTAATAGGAATCACCCATTGAATTATAATTTATGTGATCATTGATTTTTTTCATCCACATCGTCATGTCAGATGGTAAAGGTTATACAAAAATACGTTTGAACTAGACAGGCCGTACTATGACAGCCATGCAAATATATCTATTGGATGAAGTCTATGACATTCCTATTAAATGCAAAATCACACACCCTTAATGGACTATAAATAAAATCCAAATATAGCTGGTAAATAGCCTATATACAGCTTTTAAGTAAGACATTTATCGGCCACTACACGCGTAAATCGCCATGCAACACAGTGATTCTTAGACTTCTAACCCGAGACAGTAGTGTGAAATTCAGCCGCACAGTGGCGCCAGGGGAACTGGATCGGTCTATTGAAGGGGACGATTTCGAGTGAAGGGAAACGGGCCACACTTCAATGACGTCCTCCTCCTTCTTTGTTAGAGTAAACTCTTTCGCATCCCAGGGTTCTACATCCCTGTCTTAAAAACTAGAGTAATTAATTGGATTAATTTACCCCAACAGGAAACGCAGAAATCGAATCCTGACAAAGAACACCACCCCGCTGTTAAACGGATAGGTATTTATTTTTGTTTTTATGCAACGAATCCGTTTGTCAGAAGTCCAAAGGAAAAACTGACGACAAAAATAACATTGACAATACTTGTACTTGCTATTGACTTGTTCACCTTGCACGCAACACCCAGAGAGCGGAGTCACAATCGATCCGGAACAGTAGACGGTCGTCCGATAACAGAATTTCTCCGATAAAATATTTAAGACGCCCGGCATAGAGTAAGCGTTTTCAAAGGTTTTTTGTTTGAAACGGAACGCAGATCCCGATTGCCGATAATGGCTTTGTATTCGCTGAATACCTTAATAAGTTATGGATAGATTTCATTGATGCACATATAGTCCCTTTATTCTAATTTATTCCAGCACAACAGCAGCCGGCCACGAATTGTGCGCTTAAAACATTCTGAACACTGAAAATAGTTAGATTAGCCGATTCAGCCTCGGTGCAGGTCAGGCCAGAGAAGGCCAGAGAAGTCAATATATCACGTGAAAGAAAGTCTATTGTTAACGAGTTAAACATTTCATAGACGCAGGTAGTACTAAGATTCGATCTCGAGATCTTGAGGTCTGCAGTGACGCAGTATTAACCCGGTCGTTATTTTATCAAGTTCGTGCATGCTAACAACATAATATTTATAATAAAAATTATTATTAGTTGTTGTTATAGCAGCATCAGTAGAAGTATCAGCAGTTAGGGATGTAGTGGCGCATCGAAGAATCGATATCGTTTTGGCGAATCGATTTCAAAACGACAACAAATATATTATCTTCTTTTAGTCTTTGTTTTGTTTTTCACATAATGCCTTTGCTGTTTATCTTCCGATCAGAGTAAAAAAAACCTCCCAGGGTTAATTGTGTAGGATAGAATGAGACCAGGGAACTGATAGTCTATGTGATGTTGATCGTTTAATGTGAGCATCAAGTTAGCCGGTTAATGTGAGCGTCATGTTGATTGTTTAATGTAAGCGTCAAGTTGATCGTTTGAGGTGAGCATCGTGTTGATTGTTTAATGTGAGGGTCATGTTGATTGTTTAGTGTCAGCGTCAAGTTGATCGTTTAAGGTGAGCATCGTGTTGATCGTTTAAGGTGAGCATCGTGTTGATTGTTTAATGTGGGGGTCATGTTGTTAGTATTTTAGATCGTCTACCCAATTATTGGTTCCCACGTAAAGACATAAGCGAATATCCAAACATTTTGTTGATGATAATAATAATAATATTTTATATAGCCCCTTATTCAACTGAAATTGCTCTAAGGCGCTTAACATTTAAAACACAATTAAAACATATTCTGAGCTCATATAGATTAGATACATTTCATACATAATAAACTGGTTTAATATTATAAATAGGCCAATTTAAATAAATGGGTTTTAAGGACCTTACAAAATATGTCTTTACTTGCTGCATGTTTAATGTGGTTTGGCAACTCGTTCCACAGCCTGGGAGCTGATGCTCGGAAGGATCGCTCTCCGTACATTGCTGTATGGCTTCCTGGTGCCCTCAAAAGTGAATAGGATTCAGATCGCAGCATTCTCACTGATATATATGTTTCGATCTGATCGCTTAGATACACTGACAGGTGGACGGCCGTGTTTGGTTGACCCTGCTGAGTTGCCATCTTGGTGAACCCTTCCATCGAAAATCGCCCGCCTATGCCATAGTAAATCGATCAACGCGTGACTTCATTCAATTAATATTTCGTGTATAACAATTTGAGCGTATGTTAATGCTCAGTAATAATATGTTTAGCATTATACAAATTGCATTAGAAATTAGTTAATAATAGCATAAAATGAAGATTGCATGCATGTCCTCGAATACGAATGTGCCGTGGCGTAACATACACCAGCATAAAATATTAGACGTTCGGCTGTCTTTGTAAAATAGTAATTTGACATTTATTGATCTATGGGGATACTTAATTGATTTTTATTGTTTGTTAATTTTATATTTATTTGACAGAAAATAATAATTAGTATTTAAATATATAGTTTATATTCTAAAATGTATATTGCCGCTGAGAGCTGTATATGTCTGTGTTATGTGAAATATAGGCATTTCAACCAAAACATGTAAATATTATCGTCAATATTTTGTATCTTTTATTCAGGCGAAAAAATCCCGGCCACTTTTTATTTAATAATAATTAATATATTTCATTCGATACATTAATTTTTTTTGTGTACTTCACAATATTTAAATAAAACTATTAAATTATAATTTCAAATAAGCGCAACAATAAACTTGCAGAATTATAATAAACAAAATAAATTAATATATTAAATACTGTTATTATGAATTATCATAACATGAATACAACACAATAGTGATATAGCATTATTAGAAATAACTAACTAAATTAATAATTTAGATTGTTTAAGCTATAAAAGCATAGAGAAAATAATATTAACCATCATGAATAAACCATGTTACTAATAGTTATTTACATTTACTATAATCATCCATAACGATTGCAGAAAATTTGCATTAATTGTCAGACATTTAATATTAAACATTATTAATCGAGTAGAGTTTTAGAGTCATGGCAAAGACATAAGTTCTGCTGTATATGTTCCTGGATTCTTGTTTGCTTTCCGGGTAACAATTCTCTTCATCTAGTCGTGTGGTACACCACCAAATGTTGTTTCGGATGAGTATATCACCACAACCACTAGATACTAAATACTTCCCTTTAAGGGTGCTACCAGAGAGGTCAAACCGTCAACTTTTGTTTCTAACCGCGAATTCTTCATTTGATACACTTTCACTTTCTTTTTTTATATTTCAACTACATACAAAGCATCGTCTAGCTTTCTCTTTAACCTTGAGGGCCTTTTCTGGTTACCATATGGCTGGTCATGCATTTACGTGGAGAGTGATTCTGTTATAGATTACCGACAATCCAGGGCCGGTAAACAACTAGATATTGTACGAACAGGGGATGCTCTCTGTTTTGGGAATATTTTACTTCATAGCTGTCTGTTGGAAATGTGCCGGAAAATCAAACTTAGTAGAAACTGTTCTTGCACGAAGGCATACATATTTATTAAAGCAATCATTCTGAACAAATTATTTTATAAACTTTTTTGACCTGTTGGTATATCTGCATATCCCAATAGGAAATAACCTTTTCTGTTGGAGATATTGTCACGGTGTCGAAACGTCAGCCGTCTGAATTAGGCAGACGAAACGTGTTGAAACTATTTTCCTTTCAAAGTTATCCACGATTGTAAAACTAAAAATAGTAGATATAGAAATACTTTACAGTGTTATTATTATTATTATTAAAATTTGTATATAACATAAAATCCACATGACTGTATTTATGAGGACGTTTTTTGTATTCCGCAAACGCTTAATGTAGCTGTTATACTGCCATCATGGAAGTCAGTCATAGAAAATGTTCTCCAAATTTCACACTATCACCATATTCTTTGTCAGTATATCGAAATTTCTAGTTCCTAAAACTTTCGGGATCAATTAAACTGTGCAATAGAAGAGAATGATCATAGTTGTTGTGGGTTGTTCTATCTTTTTAAATCATATGATCGGAACTATCACTAAGTACAAAAGATAACGCTGCCGATGTAGATATTTCTACATTTATATTTGTTTCTTCATTTTTGAAGAACAAGATGCGTTTATATAACATAACGCGCATAAGTTGGACATTCTCCTGTATTATCATCATCATCATCATCATTATCATCATCATCATCATCATCGCCATTTCAGTGATTGTCATCATCATTATCATAATCGTCATCATCCTTGTCACCATAAGCAATTTCATTATCAACATCATCATCATCATTTTGTATACTTCCGTTTACTCACCGTCATCTTAAGCACGAAATGAATATAAAGCACATCAGTCAAATCCATTAATTTGGTCTTATGTAGTTTGTTGTTGCTTATATCAACCATCCCAAAATATAAATGCTACCCCTACTTAAAAACTTGATAGACTCCTTCGCGAGAAATACTAAACACTATCTGCCGAACAACAATAATACAAGAATATAAGCGATTGATTGGCACGTTTAGTTACTTCCGGTTGGGAGACGAATATCAAGCCAAGGTTTTGTTTATTGTGATTTTATCCATAATTTTTCACAGTTATCAAAATAAGCACACAGTTGCGTGAAATTTAGTTTATTCAATTCTGAGAGTATTCTCACAAAACAGTAGGACGACATGCATTCATATTGCTCCTTTAGCTATAGTATCTTTCATAAGGAACAACTGTGAGCTTGTTGACTTAAAAATATCTATTAAATTGAATAAGTTCGTGTTCATTTTAGTCGCGCCGTGATGGTGCAGTTAGTTAGAGCGTAGAACTCGTAGCCGAAGAGTCGTAGTAGTTCGAGGCTTCGGGAGCTGCAATGTGGCGACTGGTTCACTCATCCATAAAATTGAAGTGATGGCTATGTGTTTGAGTAACGCTCTGTACCTATAATGGCAGCATGCGTTGTATGGTCCCTTGGGGATTGAGATATGTGCTGGACTGGAACAGGTCTGAGTCAGGGATAATAATACTGTAAAGGGCCTTAGAGCAGCTATCTAGCTGAATAAGGAGCTATCTAAATACCACGTACTATTGTTGTTGTTGTTGTTATTGACGCCGAAGCACTAACACTGGAAGTAGACGACCCCCGCAAAATTATGTTTATGGAGAAATGTAAAACGATTTACAAAATAATTTATTCAAACGATCAATCAGCAAGAATATATCAGTATGATTATATATATATATATATATATATATATATATATATATATATATATATATATATATATATATATATATATATATATATATATATATATATATATATATATATATATATATATATATATATATATATATATATATATATATATATATATATATATATGGTTACGCTTTATGTTGTAACTAAATAAGAGTCGTAATAGTTTAAAACAATCGTAATAAAAACTGCTCATTATTTATTGGAACAAATATGAATTGGATATGAGATGCATTCAGCCATTAAGCCCAAGTCGTACTAAAGTGTCCATGTTACGCTGACTGCTGGTGGGTCCAGTGTTCACATCATCTTCATATATCGCCTCCATCCGACTAAGAAGAGCAAGGTAAAGAGTTCGAACATTTTCGATGAATTTACCATTCTCATCGATGAGTTGTCTTCTACATCTGATGAGGTAATCATTGCTGGTGACTACAATATACACTGGGACAAACCAACAGAAAATGAGACCAAACATCTAGTGGAACTTCTGCATTCTGCTAACATGGTTCAACATGTGAAAGAAAGAACACACATATCGGGTCATATCATCGACCTGGTAGAAACACGTGCGGGCTAAAATATCTTGGCTAATCTACAAGTATCGTCTATGTTATTTGATCACTTTGTAGTCCAGGCTGACTTACTGATGTCTTTTCTTCGTCCTCAAAAGAAATCGGAAAAAATGATGCAATCAACATGGACGATTTCTCTGACGAACTTCTAAAATCTCAGCTCATCACAGCTCCTTCTGAGACACTGGACACATTGGTGGATCAATATAACGATAGCTTGAACTGTCTCCTAGATAAACATGCTCCGATGAAAACCAAAACCTTCGTTCAGCGTGATAGAAGGCGAATGGAACGATTATGGACTATGCCTGGACTCGTTGTACATCAACATATGTATTGGGAGGCTAGAAATCGATCACGCAAAAAGAGAACATTACAATGAGAAAATAATTCAGTGTGGTGGTGACCAGCTTACCATTTTAAACATGTTATTCCAGTATTAAGGTAACAGTATTTAGCTCATTCCTTTGCAATGCATATGGCTGTCATTTGTGGTCAAAGTATAAACAGTATTCGTATAAGCGTGCTGTAGTGGCCTTTAATAAAATATACAGAACATTTATTTGATATTCTGGGGTGGGGGGGGGGGGGTGTATCAGCAATTTATGTCAATAACAATATTGATTCATTTGGGGTGCTGGTTCGCAAAAACTTTATAGTTTTAAACCACATCTTGTTTTTAGTTAGTTTTAATATTATTCTAGCTCTTGTGCTAGATGGACGAAGACACTTAATTTCAAATTTTTTACTTTCCATTATTTCTTATGTGTATTATCTACTTCAATGTATCATATGTATATGTAATTTTATAATCTGAAATAATTACTTTAATTGAATTTGGTATTAATTGATCGGTCAGTGCAATCCAATAATACGTACGATTCGATTAAATTGTACCTTTTTGACGTGCACGCAAACGTACGGATAATATATAAAAATATTTCTGTTAAAAGAATAATATATAAAATTTAATATTTGTATTATTAGAACACGGATTGTGTTTTAGTTCAGTGAGATAATAGCGCTATTTAATGTGTTCAGCCAAGCATGATGCTGTAAACCGATGAATTAATTATTTAATTGGTCGGAAAGATGGGATGACACTTCTTCGTTGATCCTCGAATGAGACTCGAAACCGTACCACCCCTCTACACACAAACATTTACTGTAGTCACCAGAGATACCTAACTTTATTGATGTTCTTATGAATGGAATATATATTTTAACCAATGTTATTGATTATTTTGCTTAGTTAAAGCATTGGTTTCACCTGAGACAAAAATTATCTGATAATTACACTGATCAGGGAAACGAACTGATCAGCCGCTACTATATTATTACTGGCTGAAACATGCCACATATACACCTACACTATGGTCTATATATGGCTGTGCAGCTCGGTAAGAACTTTACCAAGGCAATACGCGCGCCCATACAGCTGAATTATAAATATTTTAATCATAAATATGTATTCTCAAAAGTAAACCACGGATCTAGCACAAGAATCTACCTCATGCACAGACACTAACTGAACTCTGATAGTTGTTAACACTATTACAAATTTAATCATTCGACAGGTCCACATTGTTTAAAGAAACAACTATGGATTATCACGTCGGGAATATAATTAATAACTAATGTACGGTTTAAAATAAATAACTTATTTAAAAGACAGGGGCATGTTATTTATGTATCCGAAGGTGTGAAGTGATTGGCTTCTTTATGTAGATAAAATAAAAATACGCAAGTTATAAAAACCCAGGCTTATATAACCTGTAAGTATTTAATAGTTTTAATTTGTGAATAATCGTTTAGTGTCATGTATCAACGGAGATGTGGATTTAAATGTGCGCTTCAGTGACTGAGACAGTAGTTAGATTATTAATTTAGGACTTATGTTCTCACTAGATTATTAATTTTGTTGCTCTGACTGGTCAGAAATAGGAAAATTAACTTTGCAAACAGGCCCCCATAATTTGGATCCACGTACCTGATTGTTGAATTGTTCATACAATACCAAATGGATCAAGTTTCTTAACATACCATTTTATGTGTACTTCAACAACAACAACAACTCATTTGAAGAGATAGCACTGCGCATGATCATCAAACTGATTTGTTATTACAATAAAAATGTTCAACATCTTCATCATTTCGCGGGTTTGTTATTGCCCACGAAGTGAGTTCTTCCCCTGTACTTATTATGTGAACGTAGCCTTACGCGAATATATATACATGTTATTGTTTAAAAGTTCCACATGTTGTAGATTCAGCATCAGTCAGTTTTCTCTTTACTGGAGATAATTGTTAATACAATGTTTGATCTGTAAATATGATTTTCACTAATTATCATAAGCTTATTTCGCGCAAGTGATTGGAACATTATTTCCAATTATGATATTGCTAATATATAATTTATGACCCCATGTTGCCATTGGGAATAAAAGCTGACTTATACACGACAAGTTTTGGTATGACTCAACCTTAGTGAATAAGTATGTATATTCAAACCTCCTTGATTGCGTTTTTTAAGCATCTAAGTTCGTTATGTTAGTAACTTTTAGTAGGATCTTAAAACAATACACCATCATACACTATGTTGGAAATGTAAAAACATGCACCCCTATATTACTCTGTTGGCAAAACCTGTGCCTACCTTTGTCTGGCTACTTTCTTGTTTTATTCAGGATGAATATGACGAGTGAAGCTCATCGAAATGATTAAATACATCGTTATTTTGTGTTTAGCTGTCAAAGGTGAGTGTAATTGTTTGAAATGAGAGCACGCTGATTACTCAGTTAGTATTTTTGAAGTAGGGAAGTTAGGGAAGGCGAGCCATCATCACACGAGATTTTATATAGATACTTGTTACCAATTTTGTTGAATAACCATTGGCTTAGAATAGGCTCTTTCTGAATAAGAAAATGCCCAAACTAAATAAATCATTGCATAAGTTCGTAATATAACAGACAGTAATTCATATACTATAGAGTGGTATTTATGTTTCAGCCTTTGGCACTGAGATATTGTTGTTCCGCTGTAGCCTTTCTTCGGCGAACTGTTTAACAGTCTCTCAAACTTTCACACAACCATGGCAAGAACATACTAATGTTTCAGCGTCACATGCGGCTTCAGGACCGGAAATGGGATCATCTGGTGAAAGGGACGATGGTAAATTGCGTGGTCTAAGATGTGAATGTGATTGACTCGTTTATAACTCGTTTATTTATATGAAAGCCAAATGCTCTCTCTCTCTCTCTCTCTCTCTCTTCTCTCTCTCTCTCTCTCTCTCTCTTATATATATATATATATATATATATATATATATATATATATATATATATATCCACGGTTCTCTATGATACAAATAAGTGTGAAGCAAATTTTAAGTTTGACAAAATGACGTGACACCTTTTTGAATTAGAGATAATTAAATTATAATGAAATCATGTAATCCTGTCAAGGACAAAACAAAATGATAGAAATAACAAGAGACTTAAAATAGTTCTATTTACGGAATATACTTTTCATTTAGAACATCTCAAAATATGAATAATGCATAGAATATTAGCATCGAAGTGTATATGTGTGGCTTAGGAAGAAACCTATAGGATTCAAGGTCGACTTCGATATTACGAGAACGAAAATTTATTATTTGGAAACAATTAACATCAGTTACAAATTAAAAAATAGCCGTATATTGGATCTCAAATAAAATACTCCTGCCGAGCTTGAAGACGTCCGTTGTCTCTCAATATCTTTGTCTGTTTATGTGTCGGCATTAATATACCTTTTTGTTTCTATGTTTCCGACTAAAGTTGACTAAGTGATATGATTCTGACAATATCTTTAGGTTACCTGAGCTTCAACAGTCAGTTGTGCACGGCCGGTATCAGTTCGGACGTAGTGTTTGAATACACCTCACCATCAAAGACCCAGCTGTCTCCTGGGTGTCTAGAGTTCAGCTTTTACATGTGGGGTGAAACCGTTCAAAGTCTCAAAATTACTCATATCAATTCATTGGGAAGTAGTGAAACTGTCTGGAGAAAACGGGGACCTATAGAGAGCGTCTGGTATCGAGAGATGATAACATTGGAGACACTCGGCACAAAGATAATATTTACTGCCAACTGTGGTGAGACAGGAACCAGTGATATTGCTATAGATAATATATCTCTTATTGATAAACCTTGTCCTGGTAAGTATAATGCTTAATAACAAACGTTATTGGGTTTCAACTTCAATTTCAAGGGAAGAACAACAACGAATAAATATAAAGTCATCAGTTATTTAGCCCTAGTATTATTTTAGCAGTATGCATTTCAATTCCATTTCAGGCATAGAGATACCGTTTAGTTGCGGTTTTGAAAAGCAAGATGGTTTTTGTGGTTTTCGCTTTCCGATAAATGTAACGCCATCTTGGCGCCGAGTGGAAGCGCCAAATCCATATCGAAATAGTTCGAGACCAACAGGACCTGTGTGGGGATTCAATAAAACTGGTAAGATTATATATTTTCATATATATAGAACCCCCCCCACACACACAGAGAGAGAGAGAGAGAGAGAGAGAGAGAGAGAGAGAGTTCCAATACCTAAGATTATATACACATATTTAAACCTCCTGCTGTGTATTTTACAGACCATTTCCTATTGATGTATTCGTCTGGTACAGCGCATCAGGATCTGGAAATATCAATTTTCTCTCCCGAGTTCAAAATCCAAACTCCATCATGTCTCTCGTTCATGTACTTTATGTACGGCGATATACATCTGAGTAAACTTGAAGTGTTAAGTCAGTCAGAATTGTTATGGATTCAGTACTACACACTGGGAGATAAATGGCAACAAGCTAAGATCACCTTACATCAAGGGATTATAGGTCATCTAGAATTTAGAGGGTACAGAATAAATAGTGCTACAGAACTCGGTGATATTGCATTGGATGATATAACATTGTCTGATGGAGTATGCGGGGGAGATAATTCAGGTAATGTTCTAATTGCTAGATGATGAAATTGCCCCTTTCCAATTTGAATTTCCTCTGTAATAGAAATATCATAAGATGGCACATTTTTAAGCATATGTAAATACTTATTTTAGAACAATATGAATTACGATGTAGTTATCCAGTTTTTTGTTCTGCTTATAGATTATTACAATGATACCACAGAACTATTCTGTGACTTTGAACAGACTCTGTGTAGTTTCCGACAAGACAAATCAAACAGTGAAGGGTTTGGCTGGCGTTTATGGAAAGACCTTTCCATTAGCAGAAGAAATGGTAAAATAACAGGGCCCCCTCGGGGTGCTAATGGAACAGGTAAAAAGACTTTTGTTTATTAAATATGTGCATTATTTACATACACACGCGCGCACGCACGCACAGTCGCGGGCACAAACTCACGCACACACACAAACACACAGAGAGGTGTTTCGGTTCGAGTCGATGACAGACTTGTAGGTGTGCATCCCAGTTCTCCAGTCCTCTAACTCGCTGTTATTTGTTTTAGAATAATGAAACAAAATATGTGGATTATGTATTTAAGTGAGCCCAGATATCTAGATTTCTGGCAACAGTATGTCAAGTAAAATAGCAACAATTGATTTATGTGAACAAATTATATACCTATTCCACGTAAACGTTCTTCAACAGCTGGCTATCTGTATATGTAAATGTTCTTCAACAGCTGGCTATCTGTATATGTAAACGTTCTTCAACAGCTGGCTATCTGTATATGTAAAGGTTCTTCAACGGCTGGCTATCTGTATATGTAAATGTTCTTCAACAGCTGGCTATCTGTATATGTAAACGTTCTTCAACAGCTGGCTATCTGTATATGTAAACGTTCTTCAACGGCTGGCTATCTGTATATGTAAACGTTCTTCAACGGCTGGCTATCTGTATATGTAAACGTTCTTCAACGGCTGGCTATCTGTATATGTAAACGTTCTTCAACAGTTGGCTATCTGTATATGTATTCGAACGATGCACCTGTTGCCAACAAAGCAGCCCGCTTGGTGTCGCCGTACGTCGTTCATCCGAGCCAGACTGTTTGTCTACAGTTTGATTATTACATGTACGGCGCCGATGTGAAAAGGTTGAATTTCGTGTCGGTCGCTGACGATGAGAACCCGATTGAAATCTGGGAACAGAGTTATGAACAAGGCGATGAATGGAGAAGCTATTCAAAAACGCTGCGAACGTTTAGAGGCGAAATCGTTCTAGAAGGTTGGACGGATTTAGATAAGGAAGCCGATCTGGCGGTTGATAACATCCGTATATCGTCGGGATCGTGTGACGTAGACGAAGGTAGGCGCCCGCCCAGAGTGGGCTCTTAGCAGTAATAACAGTGATACATTATGTTTTGGCAACCACGTGTAGATTTCTGGTTGATACGGTCAATACCCCAACGGTTCGCGTTTGTACGTAGAAAGCACCTTATTCAAACGAACTAAGACGAACTAATGTTTTTGACAGGTCGCATTGCTAATTACCCATATACCTGTGACTTTGAAGAAAATTTTTGTCGTTGGATTCAGCGAATTAACGACAAAAGCCACCTGGGTTGGAGAAGAGCATCGATAAGCAATTACGCTGGCGACTACACCGGACCAAATGGTAGGTCTCTGATTTGATAATCCAACAAAAACATTAAACTATGTTTTTCTTCATATTCCGAATAACTATTGTATCTCGGGAAGAAGTGTGGCTATATTAATGTGTGTGTGTGCGCGCGCGTATGTGATAGAAATATTGTGTAATACTTCAATAACATCGCCAAAATAAATATCACAATGTTGTGCCAAAATCAACGTACTACTCACCAAATAACCACCAAATTTAGTCCACGACAACAAATGATATTTACCTGTAATTATGTGTTTGAGACAAGTTGTCATAAAGGTAACTTATGATATCGAATGGCTCCTATTCCTATTATATTAATTGAATTGAATTAAAATAATTGAATCATCAGAGTTGAATATTTTGTTT
This sequence comes from Paralvinella palmiformis, assembly GCA_025642065.1. Lineage (NCBI taxonomy): Eukaryota > Metazoa > Annelida > Polychaeta > Terebellida > Alvinellidae > Paralvinella > Paralvinella palmiformis. Next base: position 163,967 of record JAODUP010000007.1, on the reverse strand, counting down.
ACTGTGTCGGATAAAATATGTACAAACCCTACAAATGCATAAAACAAACAACATATAATACGTGTAAATTATAATATGGGAATCACAACCGATTCGGCTTTACCAGGTCAGGTGTGAAGTAATGCCAACCCACAAATAATTTATTTTGTTCGTTTGTTTGTTTGTCCTCACAGGATACGCTTTGATTGTTGAACCGGTAAACTTATTGTCTACGACCGTGGTAACACCAGTATTTGTATCATCTGAAGCATATCTGTGTTTTACGATGTTCTACTATATGCGTGGCGGCGTATTTCTGTCAGTTGACGAAGGCTCGCACAGGTGGCACGAAACACACGACCAAGGCTCGGTATGGCGCAACCTCAGTATTACCATATCCAACGTACGGCCATGCTACATCACGGCTCAGTATCTATACACTAGTCAAAGTATCGTTGCTATTGATAACATTGCCGTGACAGAAGGAGCATGTTCATATCCTACCAGTAAGCAAGAGTTATAGATATTGTGACATAAGAGGCCCGTTTTAAATAAAAATCATGTTAATTCGTGTTCAGTATTCCAGCAATATCGATTGTTAAGGGTGTTCACTGTGTGTAGGTTTTATTAATAAATGATGGCCAGCAGAACAATAACTCATAGTGCTCGCCTTTCCTCATATCCAGATGGGTTACATAATCTTCCGTATTTGTGCGATTTCGAGTACGATTGGTGTAACATGACCCAGACATATGGAGATAATGGAGACTGGCAATGGTTTAAAGGTGAAGGTCAAATGAGACGAATCGGTGAATACACAGGACCTTTATTTGACAACACATTACGTAATGATAGCGGTAAGTGAACGGGGGGGGGGGTCTGAGGGTGCTTGGAAACGCGCGTGCGTGCGTATCAGTATGTGTAATGTTCAGTGTGCTTTGGCATTGCTTTCATACAATCGTGTAAGCCTATACTAATCTCGCTTACAGCGTTGATTACACGAACTAGCTTACCGTTTTCAGGGCACTACGCTTATTTTAGATCGTCTTACATCCGGAATGGTGGCAAGATGATAATACAAACGCCGACATTAACAGCAACTTATCCCTTCGTGTGCCTACAATTTAGCTATCACACGTACGGGAAAGATGTCGGTATGTTGAAAGTGACCCATATAGATCACGACACATACAGGTATCTATGGCACACCAGGTACAGTCTAGCCGACAGGTGGTATTATAATGAACTAACTTTGGTAGATTTCACTGGAATAATTCAGTTTGAAGGTTTTATGAGCACAGTAAATGGATACCTGGGTGATATTGCTTTAGATGACATCAGTATACTCCCTGAAAAGTGTAACTCGAAACCAGGTAGGTTTTGATTGACATATATAAGATTTTGTTTAGAGGTTTTTCAGAGATCCTAAAAGTTATAGAGTTTTTACTACAAATACAAAGACTTAGAGAATACTACAACACACACACACACACACACACACACACACACAACACACACACACACACACACACACACACACACACACACACACACACACACATATATATATATATATATATAGTTTATACTGTTTTACAGATATCCATTATGGAATTCCATATCTGTGTGATTTCGAGGTAACATTCTGTAAGCTAAAGCAATATCATACTGCTGGTAATTCATACGAGGATGAAGGTAATTTTCGATGGCAAACATCATTGTCTTTATCTCGACTGACTGGCTTAGAGACTGGGCCCGTATTTGACCACACATACGGTGACAATGGTCTTTCGTTTGATGCGACAAAGCCATCTACTGCGAAGTTTTGCGAATATATGAATGTCGGAGCGCCCAAGGATAACTGCACCCTGCTTCCAGATAAAGGTATGGTCATTACTTATTACATAAATATAACTAATAACAAAGTTATTATCTGGTATATTACGGTGCTAAAATAAACACGTTTTATATTGAAATGTACCAAGAAAAACCAATTCATTGTGTGGTGGTGCAGATTAGGAACATATTTACATTTCAGGGAAATACTTATATTTTTGGCAACGTGATTTTCCCATTAAAACATATATGAGATATGATATAAGAACGCCACTGCTGGAAATGAACGATACAACCGTCTGCTTGTCTTTCTGGTATCATATGTATGGCTACGATGTCAACAAGCTGATTGTGTACAACGAACGACGGAATGGCACGCTACACTTCCTGTGGCTACAACGATATAACCAAAGAGACATCTGGTGGCAAGTTAACATAACTATTGTTGACATAGAAGGTGTTATTCGCTGGCGTGTACACGGAGGAGATTCAGTACTGGCTGATATTGCACTGGATGATATAACTATCTACAGTGGTCCTTGTTCTAATCCTACTGGTCAGCAATATATATATTAACTTATTATATGGTAGAATGATCTAACATTTAGATTATTTCATTACAAAGAATGGGAAATCCAACTTTTTCATCTAACAGAAGTTAGCATGTGTATTTCGTTTTCGTAACGTGAAGTTATTTCAAATTACAGGAATTGCTACGTCACTACCATGGTTTTGTGACTTCGATGACACCTTCTGTGACATGGTGCACATATACGATGATGATCCGTTAGATCCCGATATTGGTGAATGGAGGTGGGAAAGCGGTTTAAGTAGAGCCAGAAGGAAAGGATTATTGACTGGTCCTGTATTTGATGCTAACGGCACTGATAATGGTAAACAATGCAGTAACTGTCATTTCAATTAGTTTAATAATATAAATGGACTTATGTGAATTAGCAAAGATTCTCAATGTCCTAACAATAAGCCTGTAACCAGTTCAATTTTTATTCAATACGTTTATGTCCATTTTTTATATTTATTTTTAGGAGGCTATGCTCTCTATCATTCTGCTGACATTCCGCAGACTAAAACCATCGCCAAGACAGTTTTAAAAACGCCATACTTCAATATTACCTTGTTTGAAGTGTGTTTAAAATTCAGCTACCATATGTATGGCTCCAATGTAAAGAGGTTAATTATTTACGTTGAGCGCACAACAGCACACCTGGACTACATATGGCACAGCTCTTATCAGCAATCGGACAGGTGGTATGATACTCAGGTTACGGTCCGTAATTTCTCCGGGCGACTTCATTTTGAAGCCACCTATGGCTTTGGATCTTTAGGCGACATAGCTCTGGATAACATAGCGATTGAACATGGCGATTGCGTTGATAACGGTTAGTGCCATATCCACGCTCTTATGTCTTGTTCTAGAGCTAAGCATTAATGCTTCATTAATCAGCTACCCACGTTGAAGTAGACCAGCGATTAGAATGTATTAGTGCTGCTGTTCACTTTACTTCAGTTGATGATTATTATCAAGGGCTGCCCTATGTCTGCAACTTCGAAGAGGGATACTGCAACATGCTGCAGAACATCAACAACATATACGACTGGAGACGATACCAAAAGGCACCAAGATCCTTTGAGTCGAATGGATATTATGAAGGAGCCAGCGGGCCGAATGCCGATCACACAATTCAAAACGGCGTTGGTTATTCTTTGTTCATACAGTCTTATTATGCCGACTCGTCATTATGGTATTCAACGATATCAACACCTGTATTTAGTACAGATTTGAAGGATATATGCATCGATTTCTACTACCACATGTATGGTAAAGATGTGAATATTCTAGAGTTGTACTGGATACGAAATTCCCAGAATACAGGTGATAGAAAATATTTGTGGCACCAAAGTTATGACCAGGGAGATACATGGCTACATTTTTACAAGACACTAAAGGCCTTCTCTGGTAGCATTTCCTTTGTAGGACATAGTGGCTGGTCGAGAGATTCTTTCATTGCACTCGATGATGTAAAAATGTTAGAAGGTTCATGTCATGATTCTGGTAAGTATCAGTGTACTATCATGTATTTATTGTGAATATTATATTATATTTTTTTTAATCATTAATAATACATCATTAATGATACGACATATTTCATTTTGGGCTCATTAACTTTGGAGGTTGTTATTTTACCACGTCCACAAAAGTGACCGTAAACAACAGCACATCAGCGTATTATTCTTCATCTACTCCCATAACATTACATGTTTTCTTGATATGTTACATTTCAGAGGTACTCATACTTCCTGTCAATTGTACATTTGAGGAAGGATATTGTTTCTTCGTTCAGAATCGGTTCAGAGATGTCGGTGATTTCCATCGTCCTGCTGGGATGGGTTTAGCCAGAAAACATCATATAGCCACTGGACCACCGACTGATCATACCTATGAATGTACCACTAAAACAATCGGTAATAATTTGTATACGTACATTACGACTGAAAACTCCTATTAATCAGTTCAGTCGTTTTCTAGAATGAATATATTTATGGAATTTTCAGTGATGATTTTCTGCTGTGATATACACCAGAAATGTTTTTGAACAGTGAAAGCAATTATACGAAATGATAAATAACATCAGTTTTATTAATGAATATTTTCTTTCAGGTAACCATATTTACCTATTCAAGGGTCGATGCGATAACTGCTCCGGTAAATCAGCCATTCTGGACACTATGCAACTGGATGTAGGCAACATGTCGTCGATATGTGTTCAATTCTGGTACTATTTATATGGTTCAACAATAGACACACTCAGACTTAACGTAGTCAATGATAATGGTACAACTGAGATTTGGTCGATATCTGGAGATCAAGGTGAACAATGGTACATGACACAAACAGAAATCCAAACATCTGACTCAACGATACTGTTACAAGTGGAAGGCGTCTATGGAAGCGGACAAGATTCTGACATTTCCCTGGATGACATTAGCATCTACGAGGGTCCATGTGTACCAAGTATGCTATTGAAGTGAATCGATTAAAAAAATTTTGTTCGTTTGTTTATTTGTTTATTGTGTTAACTTTCTCTTTTCACTGATAATTTAGTAAAAGTGTGAAAAAAAAACACTTTTTAATAGTGCCGTTTTAAACATTTCGCGAAGTATAACATTGTCTTTTTGTTCTCTACAGTCCCTAACTGCGATGCAGCTGGTCTTGTGGTAGCACACAGTACTATGGTCCAGGAAGCTCAAGGTAGCATGATTAACTACACGTGTGATGTAGGCTACCGATTTCCAGGTGATAGGCGTTGGAATATTGTCAGGTGTGACAACGGGGAATGGAGATGTCCGCTACCTGACTGCCAGAGTAAGTGATCTGTGTGCCTTTTAGCAGCATTTCTTTGACGAATAGTGCGCGAATATTTGTTTTGGGTGAATTGGTCGCGTTTTGCTTACGACAAATTAAGTAAAAGATCCTAAACATGCGATTATTTCTGGAGTGTAAGTTTTAGCTGATATCCATTAAGATTATGTTATTGTATAACCTGACTCAGTTTAGACCCGAAACAGATGAGTTATTTTTCTAAGACCTGAGTAGTGTATTGAAAAGCTACTGTTTCGTTATTATGGAAACAATTTATATAGCTATCGGTAATTCACTTCTGTATGTTCTATTCTTAAGTGAGTGAGATGATGTTGCAATATTATTTACAGTAATATATTGTCCTGCTTTGCCTGAGATACATCACCTGCTCTGGAGTACATCGGAGACGACGTGGAATACGACAGTCCATGCTGGCTGTCAATACGGTTATAGATTACCCGTTGGACAATATTCAAGCGTTCTGTGTCTGGATGCTGGAAAATGGAGCAATGATCCATCAGTTATCACCTGTTCGTGTACGTCATAAGTCGCACCAAACTCCCGGAAAGATGCACAGTATAATTTGTACTTTTATATATAATTCCGAACTCATTTTCTGTGACCCTTCTACGTACAATATTTAACATACGTCTAAGTTACTTGGTACTCAGTTACAGCAATTGGGTTAAAACTACCTCTCGAGGAGAGAATCGTAGTATGTCATCAAACAATTCGATTATCACCCATCTGTTGGTTTTAGGACATCTAATAAAATGTCATCGTGAATACATAACAATAATAATATCATCCGTTTGTATTAGTTACACCTTTAATTGGTTCTATATATCAAATAACGCGCTAATTATCGCAGCTTTCTTTATCCGTTTATCATTTAAGTAATTATGTGCGATCCACTGCCGGCAACACCACATCTAACGTGGATACTGAACGGGAGCTTAACTAAGGCAACCGATTCAGTTGAGTATACAATATATACAGACGAGAACCTGTACATGAGTACAATAGAGGCTCTTTGTGACGATACTCATTATCTGAGCGACGCATCATTATCTCCATTTCATTGCACTCATGACGAAGTGTGGTCAGTTAACGCGACACAATTGACATGTTTATGTAAGTATGTTGTTGTTCTTCATGACCGATGACGTCAGTGAGTGTGCTGGCCGATAAGGCACCATTCAAATAGTCAGTTTGCCAGTAGGTTTGTCAGTCACCTAGTCAGTCAATCTGTCAGTTAAGTACTCAGTAAATTGAGCATGTACTAATGAAACCAACAGAATCACTTCGCAGGATACTGCGTTTTATTCTTTCAATAGGGAAAATATGTCCATCACTTCCTGAAATACCTCATTTACAATGGAGTACAAATGAGACTCGGTGTCTGACTACAGTATACGCTGTATGTGACTATTACTACCAGCTTATACCAACTAACTTTACAATTTACTGTACGAAAAATGAAGAATGGAACGGAACATATCCTATTTCTACAGTAAGCTGTGAAAGTAAGGAAACCAAATATGACATGATAAATACATTTTTATACAAAGACACACATACACACACATACACACACACATCACATACACACACATACACACACACACACATACACACACACACACACACACACATACATACACACACACATACACACACACAAACATACACACACACACACACACACACATATATATATATATATATACATACACACACGCACATACACACACGCGCGCATGCACACACACACACACACACACACATTGACGTCTACACATACTTACCGAAAAGCAAACGCGGTCTACATCTCTGTTGTTTGTCTAAATATAGTTACATACGTTCTAATAAATAAATATATATATATATATATATATATATATATATATCATTATGTAATTGTTTGTTTATTTGTGCCAATATATATTGTGTTGTGTACCTGCTTAAGTACATGCACTTGCGTGCGGGAGGACATGTGTGTGTATGTATGTGTGTGTATATGTGTATGTATGTACACATGTACTTATGGGTATCTGTCTGCAGTGATCCACTGTGAAGCTTTGCCACAGAAGGAGTTTGGGAGCTGGGTTCCAAACGGAAAAAATGTACCAACACAAATGAAACTAGAATGCTGGGATAATGCCACCTTAGTGAATACTAGCAGTAACAATACAACGTGTTTACTATCCGGAGAATGGAGCAATGATCCGAATTCTTTATGCTGTAGACGTAAGCTTCTACCCTGTAATTACCTAATTCATAGTATATCCGGACCTTTGTTATCAGTGATATCATCGGAAGATAATGCTTTACTCAAATATAACGATTACTATTACAGTGAAGGAATGTCCCCCATTACCGATGCTACCTCGCATGGATTGGAGTACAGAAGATCGTTTTTACCAAGAAGTCGTCCATCCAGAATGTCACCAATATCATCGACTGTCAGAGCCAGCTTTCTCCTTAATTTGTACTTCTACAGAAGAGTGGAATCACAACGAGACAGAGATACTAGAAATAAGCTGCGACTGTGAGTAATGCATAAAATATATGATCTCTAAGGGAGTGAGTGAGTGAGTGAATGTATAAGTGTACGAGTGAGCGATTGAGCGAATGAGTTAGTGAAAAAAGTGAGTGAATTAGTGATTTTGTATTTAGTCCCAAAACTCGTCAGGAAATCGGCGGATATTAGATGTGCTAGGGAAGCGTACATAGACGATTCGTGGAGTTAATAAAAACCTATAATACTAAATGGTAGTCATAATATGTGGACGTTCTTACGGCGTACATTGCTAACTAATTAATTATATTACTCATCTACTATAGCAACAATTTTACACTAACGTCAAATGCTTTGGCGATTAGAAGTGTAACAATATAGGGGGTTTCTTCGAATCTCTACAGTAATTCACTGTCCAGATCTACCAGAATTAGACACGGTCACGTGGTCTACCTACAACACTACGGTAACAACCGTTGTACGACCTTTGTGTAACTTCAGCAGTGATGAACCAAGAAACATGAATGTTGATGAACTTGAGTGTACCGAATCAGGAGAATGGTCGATTGATCCAAGCTCAATAACATGTCGAAGTAAGTACAGATTATTTCAATGGGTTTTGGGGAATAGATATTGCAATTCGAAAACATTTCCCAGTCGCAAAATAACCTAAATCTGATATCCATATGTGTTGTTGTTATTGTTGACATGGATATGTTTAAGGTATATATTGTGCTTATTGTTCAATTTAGATATCTGTAAACTATTTTAATTATTGTACTTGAATTATTTACTCTGCAAACTATGGGAATGGTCGCCATTGAGTTAGATATTCTGTTCATTTAATTAAAAATAGTTCCGCCTACTGAACGAATCTGATAATTTGTTTTTAATTTTATTATATATATATATATATATATATATATATATATATATATATATATATAAGGAAAGATGTTTTTGTTAACAATTATGTAAAACTTCCGAAGTAGCAATTTCTCTCATTACCACAACTACATCACATGGATCGGTGTACCAGTGAATGATGCTATGAGACAACAGCATATCTAAAATGTCACCAGTAATCTGACGTATAATATCCATATTTTAACTTATTTGATAATTTTAGGAATCTAATTACAGTGAGGAGGAAATATAAGAAATAAAGTGCAAGAGTTACTAGTCCGTAAAATTCAAATTATTTAGAGAGCGATCATAAATCCAGTTGTAATGTATAGTGAATTATAATTAATATTATTGGTACGATTTTCCATTATAACATAATTTCATTTGATTATTTTGTGATAACTACTCTAACCGTTAAATAACCTGTCTTTATACTTTGCAGGAATACGCTGCCCAGTTTTACCAGGTTTAGACGGTGGTACATGGTCTACGGATAATACCAGCTTCACCGTCGTGGTTCAACCATTGTGTAATATCAGCCACGAGCTGTCAAGTAGTAGTCTCTATGAACTGGAATGTACTGAGGCTGGAGAATGGTCGATTGATCCAAGTACAATAATTTGTCAAAGTACGAACATTTATGATGCATCTGTGGATAATTGAACCTGTACTCTATTACATAATTTAGCTCCCCAGCTAATTATACATCAATATTGATATCAGTGCCGTTCTTTTGTGGTCAATTATATTAAGCAGATTTGTATTAAGAGTATTTATTTATTTATTCCATATATTTATTATGCATCCCCTGTGCAAATGCATTTATAGGGTTTGCACATAGGATATAAATATTACGCGGCTTAAATTTCGTGTGAAATTCTTCGTGCATGAGTTAAAACAGTAAAAAAGAACTAATTCCTGGGAAATTAGTTTTATATTTTTAGAATAAAATACATATTGATGTATCGCGATTTAAAACTATCATTATATATATATATATATATATATATATATATATATATATATATATATATATATTGGTTGCTTTTAGCATATTAAGCAAATAAGGTAATTCTATCTCGTAACAAATACAAATGTATTTACAGGGAAGCAGTGTCCATCATTACCACAAGTAGCTCATCTCGACTGGAGTACAGATGAACGTTTCTATGGGACACTTGTTTATCCAAAATGTCATCAATACTATAACTTGTCAAATGCAACTTTTACTTTAATCTGTACGTCGTCTAAAGAATGGAATTACACTGAAACAGAAATAAAAGAAATAAGTTGTGATTGTTAGTATTTTGTATAAGCACCATGAGATTCAGTATATTTAAATGAACTCGTATAACTTTGAATTTTGTTATTTAATTATTACTTAGTGTTGGCCATTGATAAAACAAGTTGGAATTAATGATGCTCTATCCCCTTAGATTTATATACAGTATTTGATCATGTTTTTGATAATCAATCAAGAAATCGTTTGTATTGTTTACAGTAATACACTGTCCAGCTCTCCCAGTGTTGAATAATGTCGTTTGGTCTACGGACAATACTTCCGTAACAGTCACTGTTCGTCATTGGTGTAATATTAGTCATGGAATGGTCAAAAATAGTGTCTATGAAATCGACTGCACTGAATCTGGAGAGTGGTCTCTCGATCCCAGTTTAATACATTGTGAAGGTAAGTAGGTACATAATATGTAGAGTTGATTCGAAATATATTTTTATAAATATAATTTAATATATATCCCATTTTTCAGTACTACAGTGAATAATATTACTGATTTGTTGTAACTCTAGATGTTGTTTGTTTTTGTTTATGATTCTAGAACGAATTTTAAGAGTCTTCTAATGCTGTATTTTCAAATAAATATTTTCTGTCCATTTAGATAATACATGTTTGCTGGAATCCAAGTATTCAAAGTTGATAAAGATTTTTCCAAAACAAAACCTCTATTGGAACTCCTTCTTTGACAATGATTAATAATCAAAATATCCTCAGTTGGCCAATTATAAATCTATTTTAGGTAATATTTGTCTACATCACGATAAACAAGGACATACTAATAAGAACTAGGCTTTTATGTTGTGTATGTGAATGTTATCATTCATAGCAAGTTTTTTAAACAGTTTCGATGCTTGTGAATTGAATTGTAAAAACCGTCTAGAAATAACTATTGAAAATTAACTTCGTCAACAGTGATAGGCAACAATTTGTGTTTAAATTTGGTAAACGAGAAGAGTATGTGATGTAATGTAGAACAGATTATAAGAAATAAAGTGCAAGAGTTACAAGTCCGTAAAATTCAAATTATTTAGAGAGCGATCATAAATCCAGTTGTAATGTATAGTGAATTGTATTTAATATTCTTGGTACGATTTTCCATTATAACATAATTTCATTTGATTATTTTATGATAACTACTCTAACCGTTAAATAACCTGTCTTTATACTTTGCAGGAATACGCTGCCCAGTTTTACCAGGTTTAGACGGTGGTACATGGTCTACGGATAATACCAGCTTCACCGTCGTGGTTCAACCATTGTGTAATATCAGCCACGAGCTGTCAAGTAGTAGTCTCTATGAACTGGAATGTACTGAGGCTGGAGAATGGTCGATTGATCCAAGTACAATAATTTGTCAAAGTACGAACATTTATGATGCATCTGTGGATAATTGAACCTGTACTCTATTACATAATTTAGCTCCCCAGCTAATTATACATCAATATTGATATCAGTGCCGTTCCTTTGTGGTCAATTACATTAAGCAGATTTGTATTAAGAGTATTTATTCCATATATTTATTATGCATCCCCTGTGCAAATGCATTTATAGGGTTTGCACATAGGATATTAATAGTACGCGCTTAAATTTCGTGCTGTTTGATTGAAAGCTATTATATGGTCTTAATGCAATTACTCGAATAATAATTTTTTAACAAAACGTGAAATTCTTCATGCATGAGTTAAAACAGTAAAAAAGAACTAATTCCTGGGAAATTAGTTTTATATTTTTAGAGCAAAATACATATTGATGTATCGCGATTTAAAACTATCACTATATATATATATATATATATATATATATATATATATATATATATATATATATATTGGTTGCTTTTGCATATTAAGCAAATAAGGTAATTCTATCTCGTAACAAATACAAATGTATTTACAGGGAAGCAGTGTCCATCATTACCACAAGTAGCTCATCTCGACTGGAGTACAGATGAACGTTTCTATGGGACACTTGTTTATCCAAAATGTCATCAATACTATAACTTGTCAAATGCAACTTTTACTTTAATCTGTACGTCGTCTAAAGAATGGAATTACACTGAAACAGAAATAAAAGAAATAAGTTGTGATTGTTAGTATTTTGTATAAGCACCATGAGATTCAGTATATTTAAATGAACTCGTATAACTTTGAATTTTGTTATTTAATTATTACTTAGTGTTGGCCATTGATAAAACAAGTTGGAATTAATGATGCTCTATCCCCTTAGATTTATATACAGTATTTGATCATGTTTTTGATAATCAATCAAGAAATCGTTTGTATTATTTACAGTAATACACTGTCCAGCTCTCCCAGTGTTGAATAATGTCGTTTGGTCTACGGACAATACTTCCGTAACAGTCACTGTTCGTCATTGGTGTAATATTAGTCATGGAATGGTCAAAAATAGTGTCTATGAAATCGACTGCACTGAATCTGGAGAGTGGTCTCTCGATCCCAGTTTAATAAATTGTGAAGGTAAGTAGGTACATAATATGTAGAGTTGATTCGAAATATATTTGTATAAATATAATTTAATATATATCCCATTTTTCAGTACTACAGTGAATAATATTACTGATTTGTTGTAACTCTAGATGTTTATGATTCTAGAACGAATTTTAAGAGTCTTCTAATGCTGTATTTTCAAATAAATATTTTCTGTCCATTTAGATAATACATGTTTGCTGGAATCCAAGTATTCAAAGTTGATAAAGATTTTTCCAAAACAAAACCTCTATTGGAACTCCTTCTTTGACAATGATTAATAATCAAAATATCCTCAGTTGGCCAATTATAAATCTATTTTAGGTAATATTTGTCTACATCACGATAAACAAGGACATACTAATAAGAACTAGGCTTTTATGTTGTGTATGTGAATGTTCTCATTCATAGCAAGTTTTTTAAACAGTTTCGATGCTTGTGAATTGAATTGTAAAAACCGTCTAGAAATAACTATTGAAAATTAACTTCGTCAACAGTGATAGGCACTGACATGACATATCGGCAACGATTTGTGTTTAATTTTGGTAAACAAGAAGAATATGTGATGTAATGTAGAACAGATTAATTTGCGTGTTGTGTTGATTTGTTTTCTGTTTTCATAATTAGTTTTCAATTTTCTTAAAGAACGTGCTACGCATGAAGAACAAAAAGCATATTTAAGGGAACAGTCACTACCAGGTAATGGATATCGAGTATAAGTAATTTTTATGGATCATTTTGCGATACACCATAGTCACATGGAATTATATAAAGACACTCTTGCCATAGAACAAAAAGAGGTTGTCCTTTGTTGCCATTGTATACAATAACAATAATAATAATAATAATAATAATAATAATAATAATAATAATAATAATAAATATTCTACAGAGATCATTTATCTGACACAGTTCAATAATCTATTTATTTTCAGAAATCTGTGACGTTTTAGATATTAGCCATGCTATACTAACGGCTGTCGAGGCGATAAATGATAGGTTCTTCGTGAACTACACATGTTACAAAGGCTATTTATTTCCCGACAACAAACAATTTAGTCAGATTTACTGTGATATATATGGCATCTGGCATGGTATGTCAGACCCATATGACTTAACTTGCAAAGGTAAGATTAAAGGTTATCACCTAAAAAGGTTTGAATTTGAATTTCGGTTCTGTAGATGAGCTTAACTTCAATGTGGATGCTATGCTGTTCTAAACATATTGTAGAATGTTTCCTTTTAATATTGCATATTCCCGTTCGGATTATTAATGCACAAGAATTAATAGGAGGCGGAATTTTATGAGTTCTTAATAATACCTCATCTTATATCAAAATAATGTTGTAAAATTAACCATGATTACTTTGATATGAAATTTAGGAAGAAAATCTTTATATTCAATGATAGATATTAATAATTATTCCGTTCATTCGACGAGTACTCACTTTGTTTTCCTGATTGACAGTAGCTCATCTTCTTGCTCACCAGTTTAATCTATTTTCGTCTCCTTTTATATACGAGAGTATATGAAACATTTTGTTTGCAGTAATCCATTGTCCCAGTATACCACTAACGCCCGGCACACGCAGAGATTCTAACGATACTCAGTATAATTCTATTGTCATATATTATTGCGATGTTGGGTATGTTATGGGAGATGGATCTCGAAGAAGGACTTTGATATGTCTTTCTGATGGAAGGTGGCATACCCGGGCACCGGAATGTCAACGTAGGCATCACATTAGAAATTTTTAATATTTGGAATTAATAACCTTTGTATATTTATGTTCTATGTGTTCCAGTGTAATCGAATCCTTAAAAATATTATAGCCGTAAAATGTCCAGAAATAGAGGAAAAACCGGAGTTCTCATTGTCATCTCCGACCAACAGATCATACATGGACGTGATAACAATAAGCTGTGCTGATGAATTGAGGACATACGACGGAAGGACTGAAATAAGCATTGAATGTCTCAGCTCGGCTAAATGGTCATTTAGTCAAACATTTTGTTTACGTATGTCTTCTCTTTAAAATATCATTAGGTCGACTTAAAATAATCAATTCAGAAGACAATAAGTTTTAACGAAGATAAAAATATTTTTATGTTAGGTAAATTACCAAATTTATCATTGGAAGGGTTTTCTTATTATTTCTATTATTTTGGCCTAATAGTTTGAAATCGTGTGTTGTAGATGATCAGTATAAACCCATACCATACGTTAGCTGGTCGTCTAGTGTCATCAATAAATCCGGCGATCAGATTGTGGCAAATATAACATGTGATGAAGGACACACGTTTCCCAACGGAGAAATCACTAATATCATGATATGTAATACTGAAACATACGACTGGAATTACGAAAGGTATATGCCTTGTCTTGGTAAGTGAATGCTTAAATTTATACAAACCATTATTTCCATGTTTGTCATATGTTAGTTATGTTTGTTTGCGAAAATATTTGTATCCCGAGTAAAGTCTAGCTCACAATATGGGAGTCACCTTGCTGGAGATAAACCTTTGGTGTTGCAATACATATTTATAGTGTGATTTACACTCTGGATATTCTGACATGCTATTTGAGGAATACAAAATACCACATTTCTTCCGGTATCGTATGTCCAATTGATCCTGATTGTCTAAAATCGGCTAAAGCAAAATCTTTCCTATTTGATTAAATAGGCATGTTTCCCACGATCCCAAACTCTTCAAAAACAAACGACTGAGGTGAATTTCCTTTGCCCTAGCAGGTACCAGACAACAATAAGATTAAATTCATCATAAAACAGAGCTTATAAAACATCAGCAAGACGAATTCAAAATGCTTGAAGAGAAGGATTATTTTCAAAGCGACCATTCACCCAGACAAATAATTTCTCACTTCAACGATTTTGAAATTTTCTTCGGTAATTTTATAGATTAAAATAGTCATCAGTGAAGTGGCCATGTTGTTCAAAATATGTAATTCTGGTAGAAAAATAATGCGGATTACCAACTTTATATGTCGGTATCACATGTAAACTATCAAAGAAAGTGTAACAATTAGGTGAAAGCCTAACTTAGTTAAAGTAGCATGTATTCATTATAAGAGCGACTAATTCGCTGTTGGGTGAAATTCATTGTTATATACATAAAAACCTCGGTATTTAAGTACAGAAGTGTTATATACAGGCACCAACTGACACAATTATATGTGCGAATATTATCAATTATGCCAATGTTGTCTTCAAACATTTTGACCCAGTAGCATTATCCTATGGCATCCTATTAACATCGCACTTCTTCAAATGGGCTCCACATATTTGCACAATTACTCAAAACCGGTACAGACTATCTAAAAATAGTTTTGCATAATTGTGATTAAAAATAAAATTAAAAAAAAAAAAATACGCGCTGATCTTAGATATTAGGAAATTAGATATACGCTGTCTAATGAATCAAACTAGCCATTTGTTAAAAATAAAATAATCTAATAAAACCTGTTTACTCCGTATTATCATATTTTCAGCCATCGTTTGTAAGCCTATAAAATTGCGTAATGCGACAAAGAGCACTGACATGCTTGGTTTTGGAACAGTAGTTGATGTTAACTGTATTGACGGTTATACTATGATCGGCTATGATGATCCCGTTACAAGTCTGAGAGTAGAATGTCAAGAATCTGGATTGTGGAGTAGCAACGTTTCTGACTGTAGAGGTAAGTCATTAGTAAGTGTTTTTCATAGCACGTTTCGTTCTGATGTTAATTTGTTCTTGTATTTTATTTAACGTTTTCTAGTTATCGCAATGCAGTTGTGTCTTATAATGCACCTGTCCCCATATTAGTACATGCCAGAGAGTTGGTAGGTAGACTAGTTGTTCGGATGGCGTGGGGTAATCGGTGAATACCAGAGTGCCTGGGTGAATGAATGTGTTTGTGTGTGAGTGCGTGAATTGTGTGAGTGCGTCAGGGTTGAGTTTAGTCAACTCTCATTGGTATGCATCTAATCCGAATGCAATTATATGGATTTTGTTTCAGAACTAATCTGTCCACACCCCGAGGACATAAGCGACGCTTATAAAGTAACCAAAGCCACTACTAAGTACACTTCTGGCAGCGAAGTAACTTATATATGTCTTAGTGATAAAAGATTTTCTAATGGTCAGTCAAATAAGACAATAAAATGTGGAACAGACGAACACTGGACGAATATTATTGACAATTGTACAGGTGAGACATGCTTTTCACATCTATATATCTATAGATGCAAGGTGAGTTGTGTTGATTTGTTTATAATCGGAGCTGATCACACCTGGCACACACAACCGATGGGCTACTTGTTGGGGACGTATTCCACAAACATAGTTACAACTCAGATTCGAACCCACAACATAAATGTTTTAATACTATAGCATCAGAGTTCCCTATATTTATGCAAGTGTGAGTGTATGTAAATATGCATGGACCTATGTATCTATGCATATTTGCATCCATGTACAGATATATGTTTTTGCAAACATATATAAGTGCATCTGTGTTGTTTATGCATACATAGAGTGTCCGAAGCATACGCTTGCATCTAACTAACAACTTTGATCTGTGTGTGGCTGGTTTTGGTTCTTCAGTTAGACACGAGTTTGTTAGAATTATCTGATTTAAAAGCATAACTTTATTAGCATCTATAGTTTGTTTATTTTCCACATCCATCTGAATTGTAGTCTTCTCAGATTAATTTAATCAAACTCACCGAACTTCATATATATATATATATATATATATATATATATATATATAATATATATATATATATATATTATGGACTAATCTTGAATAATTTACAGAAAGGAGATGTCCACCCCCACCAGTTTATAATCACGTATCTTTCCCCATTTATGATGTGTCTATTGATGGTCTCGCTCATGCTGTGTGTGACGAAGGATATGTTTTCCCCGGAGGTCTAAATACTACAGTAATACAGTGTACAGAACACCTCATCTGGTCAGATTTAAAACACCAATGCTCACGTAGGTGTTTAATACTGTAAAAAATAAACATTTGATAGTTATTATTTCATACTAAAAAACATTAACAGTTACTCAATCTTATAAGATTCATGTCTTTTAATTTCAGCTATAGAATGTATTCCTCTACCATCTGAAAATATTGATGTATTGTTCTTAAATAACAATACACTGCTAGGAAGCGAAGTGAAATTAATAGCAAAACCGTATTACAAATTCGTCTATTCTGGCTCAGATGGTTATGTGTTAACTGACAATTACTCTGTCAGTTTATCTTGTCAAGCAAATCGTTTGTGGAATATTTCACTTGATGACTTAACTACAACATGTAAGTTGATTTGTGGAATATTTCACTTGATGACTTAACTACAACATGTAAGATGATTTGTGCAATGTTTCACTTGATGATTGCACTAGAACCTGTAAGTTCAAATCTTCTTAGAAAGACAGAGCAATTTTTGTTTACATTATGCCGTGTTTGTTATGGATATGCTACTATATGATAAGATAAATAATGGATTATTTTGATATCATCTTTTTCAAATAAAGTGATTGAATGTCCTCCTATACCACGGATTGCCTTCGCCATACCAGATCGTGTTCTGGGACCTTTTATTGGTAAAACAGTCATAGGTTACACGTGTAATGATTTGTATCGATTTCCCAGTAAAACCAAATGGAGGTTAATTAGATGTTTACCCAATGGCACGTGGGAGAAGATTCATCCATGTGAATGTAAGTAGATGTATAATAATCAATATAGATAAGGAAATATTGATATCTACATATTTCATTTTTGTCTCAGCGGATCATCAGAGTTTTTATGTATGAGAGAGAGAGAGAGAGAGAGAGAGAGAGAGAGAGCTGCGTGTATTCAGTTTATGAGGTCCTTTTAGTAACAACTTTTATCTTTATCACCTGTTCAATTAATGCGAATATTTCCGACTCACCTTGAAATAAATCTTTATTTCAGTTATAACTTGTCCGGAACCACGACCTTGGGATGAACTAATAATCCAACCAGATAATTATACTAATGTTCTTGGTGTTACTATTGATGTTTTGTGCCCAAAAGGATACTTCTTGGAAAATGGAGCAAAACAGTACCAGACTACTTGCATAGGACTCGGTGATTGGAGTGTTCCATTGAGCTCATGCAGAAGTAAGTACACCTATATTCGACAACCGAAAACTGGCTGACAGCCTTATAAGTATATGGATGGTGATGAAAATCATATACTGCATATTATTTAAAGTGACATGAACGAAATATCGTGTATGATAATATTCACAACTTTCGTTGTGGTGTATGCTATCTATAGAGCTTGTTTAAGGAATCACATATATGTTCACCAAACCTCTATCGACACAATGAGCCCTATATGTTACATATAACAAGATAGATGCCATAGGACAATTAAACACACACACACACACACACACAAACACACACACAAACAAACATACAATTATTTTCAAGGTTGGGCTTGTTCCAGCCTCTGCCTAAGATTAATTTCATTTCTTTACAGATTTCACAAATGTATATGTTCATCCTACAGAATCGAAATCGGCTTTTAGTTTTGGAATAATCGCTTTGCTATTTGTCGGGACATTTCTAATAGCTATACTTGTATCAGATCTCGTGTATTACCAGAAGGATATCATAGAACTTTTTCGGGATGTTCCAAGTATGCCAAAGGTGATGAGAAGAAGGCTCCAGGTAGTAAAACGAATTTGCTTTACACCGATTGGACCGAATAAATGGATGAAATAAATATTACACGTGTACTCTTATATCAAAGACATATACCAGAATGTATTACATGTGTGTTTGTATATTATATATATATATATATATATATATATATATATATATATATATATATATATATATGTGTGTTGTGTGTGTGTGTATGTATGTATGTGTGTGCGCGCGCGTGTGTGTCACGATTGATGTTCATTACGGTTTCATGAAAACCGTACACCTAGTGGTTCTCAACAACCGGATCAAAAATATACAGCTTGTTTCTCAATGCACGACCAACCTGTAATCAACAACTAAACCACGTTACCATTAGCTCAAATATAAAAGATCTTAGCCAATTGTCGTAAAATACAGAAGTATAACATACCTAGAATGAAGTATGAGCTTCATCAAATTTCTCCTGGTATAAGACAGACGTGTGTACTCTAACAGTAAATAAATTCAATCGTTAATGACATGTATTTTGGCAAACATTATCTACAGTGTCATGTACGCTGTTGTACACTAAACATTTTGTAGTTTCTAATTCTCGTCCCTTTCAAAGAGTGGAGTGTTTTCTTCCACATACCAAATGCTACATCAAAATGAATGCGGTGCACTCTCTGATGCCTTATCGTGAAAATACCATTATCATAGCAAACTAAGAAAAACGATCATTTAAGTTTTCTTGTAAGGTTCTATCGAACAAAATGGCTTAAATATTTTGCGCATGAAATTAACTGAGTATTTTATTTATTTATCTAAGCAATTGGAAAAAGTATTTTGTATGTTAAAAACTAGTTCGTTCGTTGTTGCTTTTCTTAGATTAAATTCAGCAATGTCGATATTTGATTTATAAAAGAAACAATTGCAAATATACTACAGTCATTAACTGATAACCTAAACATATTTTGTATTAGTCAGTTTATTATTTATAAATGTTTTGTTGTCTTCTGAATTAATTTAAATACATAACAACTGAAACATACTGACTTGCTTAGCTTATATTTACTTCCAGTCTCAAACAGAATGATATATTTGAGTCACAAAAGATCTTTATTACATTAACATCATTTTACATTCAAATATACTTTATCTTTGTTCGGTGTATCAAACATTTTTAGTGTTAACAATTTCTAGAATTATCCAAAGGTGTCTTTCAAACAATATAAATAACTTTTTTCCTTTAGGGAATCATAATACTGATTATACCTTTAATATAAGTAACTGGAAATATTTTACCGTTCAGTAATAAAAAGCTATTTTAGAAAACATCATAGAATTAAAGAAAATGCTACCTTTAAATTTTATAAAACAAATCTTTTTAATAACACAAAAACCAAAATATTCTTAATTAACACTGTTAATAAATTATGTGTAAATGATATCTAATTAACTCAAATTAGAGAACATATTATTGGCAAAGCAAGAACTATTAATATTGTTTCAAACTATTACTTGTATTGAGTAAAGCAGAATAACTCTGTGTCAGTGTACTCTTTAATATAATTTTAATTTTCAGTGTTGATCCAAAGTATAATCTGTGTATATTTTATTGCCCAATTGTTGTCGTATCACATCAAAATATAGAGTGTGATCAATATTATACACGAATACAAATACACAATACCTAAATGTTTATGGAAACATTACAATTTACTGATATTTGAGAACTATATAAATGTTAACATATTAACAACTTTTGTAAAATACCTATCAAACACAGCTGGATTAACAGTTATCTTTTACTTATTGAAATGAGACCTTCTTCTCCGGTATTGGATTCAATGGCATCGATCACCTGATTAATCTTTACGATGGCACATTGAGAGACACCATAGAAGAATCTGTACCTCGAATGACAAAGGAAATGCCGAAAAAGCACTGATTCTATATCATAGTAAGAATAGACAGGATATTAACTGCAAAGAGAACTTCTGTAGGCCACGACTTGATTGTATATAAATAATTTCGGCCTTAAACAGGAAATTATTTTCAGTCACATATTTTTATATTTTGAGAATATAGGCAATGGATTATATATATATATATATATATATATATATATATATATATATATATATATATATATAAATTATATTATCAATTATTGGGTGGCTGTAGAATAAAAAAGGTACTGATCATTGATTCATCCAGAACAATGACTAACCTTGATAATTGTTAATTGTAACAATACAGGTAATATACTAATTTTAAGCTATTATAAAAATAGTTTGATAATTGAAATTGTTTTATGTTATTCACATTAATTTACATCACGTAAATATTTTTCCTACGTTATATATTACGAATAATTTAGTGTACTGTGTGGAACCTCTAGTGTACGAGACAATGGGGGGTGGGGGGTGGATTATCATAATGCATGTCCATTCAACATACCATGTTTTACTTGTTCAAGTGTCTTAATAGTTCATGGTCTTTAGAACTGGCCCTCCAGATTCTATTCCTATAAAATATTTTCGTTAAAAGTAGAAGACTTACGATTTTACACATTTACCGAATTTGGTTTCTGACAGGTCTAAAATTCCCAAAAGCCATAAATAGATGTTCAGCTAGAAGCTGGTGTTGTCATAACGATACCATTCCCGTTCAATAGATATCCCAACTCATGATCACCATCTGGTGAAAAAAACAACAGCAGATGAATTACGGTTTTGGGGTAGTAAACTAGTAATTAGCAGCGTCAGGCTGATGTCATAAGCTTGCAAAATAGAAGTTTGCAGTCGGCAGTATAATGCATGACAATTAATCTTATTTCTGAAATAATTAATTCGGGATGAAATCCCATGTCTGACAAAACAAATGCAAACAAATTAACAAAACAGCAACCTTTAGTGTACGAGATATACGGGATGTATTTCAGACATCGGACTACAAACCAATGTATTTACACAAAGACAGCAACAAAAGCCGTTAAAAAACTGAATCTTTCTAAATTTGGTATCACCCGAGATACAAATATACCTATAAACGATAGAACGTTAGTTTTTATGCTATTCATAATGACATTTAGAATACGAACTCCGGTGGTCCAGCCAATGTTTATTACACGATCTCTACCATTTATAATATATGAAGCTATAATTTCTACCTATGGTAGTTATTAAGGGATTAGCTAGATATTATCACAGGTAAAACTGATAACAATAATAAACTATTCATTTTTACATCGTGGAGGTTAAAATTACCAGTGACCTATTATAAAAAAGAACTATAAACTAATTTAACTTGAAATGTATTATCTTTGCGTTCATTACAAATAATACATTCAGTTTCTAATACAAGTCAACTATCACAGTAACATTATAATAGGCTCCTCTCGATAATGAAATCTATAACAAGGATATCAGAATAACAATGAGAGCGTTCCCCTAATAACACGATAACACTAGGTTAACCCCATTATACGACATTATCCAATTCAATAAATTCATTTCAGAATATAAAATTCCATATACACATGACACAGTGAAGTATATAATAGACATAATACATTTTTAATAATTAGACCATCTAACAAAGAAGCTAGAACGATAGTAAAACAAACTAGAAATAATACATTAAATTGCTAGTAGCATCTAAACGTGTTTTAAAACTATAAACGTTTTTTTTGCGAACCAGCACCACAAACAAATCAATATTATTATTGACATAAATTTCGGGCATACTCTCCCCCTTAAAATACCAAATAATTTTCTGTATTTATAATTCTGTTGTGAACCCAATTTATGATCAAATGTTCAGTTATTAGTCATCCTTTTATTCAGTACAATAATTTAATTATAAAATGGTTTTTGACTGTCTTTAGCGCCAGTGCGTATTCTACATTTTATTACTAAGTAAAACTTCATAACCGATTCTTTAAATTAACACCAGGAAGAAAATAATTATTTCAATGTTTCCACAAGGTCATATCCGGGATAGCTGTTTAGTAATATAAAGTAGCAACATTGGTAACGTATTACATACATATAATTAATATTAATATTTATTCCTTTAATCATGACACTTTTGGACAACCTTTTCAGCATCCACGTTTAAAATTCAGTCAATCACGGTGGATAGGTTCTAATACTAGCATCCTAGAGAACAAATCAAATTACAGGTTAATCGTTCACTTATTGTACGTCCAGTGCCTCAAGTCAGTGGGAAGTTCAGGTTAGAAAATAGGCTAAATTGATAAGATTACATCTTTTAAGATTACAATCAAGATTTCCACAGTGTTAGAAAAATAATTATTATACGATAAGGATGATACGATAATGGTTACTGTTTCATTTAACTGATACAAGGATATAATACATTGAATCAAATATGTAAATATGTAATTTCGACATATTTTGAGGGTTAAATAAAAACAAATTAAAAAATAATAGTCTAAGAGATTACTGATAGGGTAACATATTACTGATAAGCTAACATATTACTGATAGGCTAACATATTACTGATGGGCTAACATATTACTTATAGGCTAACATATTACTTATAGGCTAACATATTAGTGATAGGCACCTTCTTCTAGGTTATCTTATCAGCAACAAAACATTATTAGCACTATATCGGATACAAAAATTGGGAAACGATAAAAATGTATCCTTTGTTATAAAATATTCCTTGTTTATAGATAAAAGCAAACATATAATCTCTTTGACTAAATGTAACGCTATGGTGACATGTTGCTATGAATAAATGTGGGGGGAAACCTTGACTGTGAGGCATTATTTTACATATAGCATTTCTGCTAATTTCCAAATTTGTGTCAAACTAAACCCTTTACAAATCTAATTTATGCACTCAATATATTCAATAAAAGCTAACTCTCCTACGTTACTAAATTTAAGTACTTGGCAGCTGCATTAAGCTACCAACTGAGTTGTAATTATATTTATATATAGGTACGGTTTAAACGAAGGCTGACTGCTACTTTAATACAGTTAGATAAGCCCAAACATGCTTTATCTTATAAATAAAACTATGCATAAGTCACTATGTTCACCTATAATATATATATATATATATATATATATATATATATATATAATATATATATATATATATATATATTGTGTGTGTGTGTGTGTGTGTGTGTGGGTATGTTTGTGTGAAATTGTGTGTTTGTGTATATATATATATATATAGTGTGTGTGTGTGTGTGTGTGTGTGTGTGTGTCTGTGTGTCTCTGTGATGTAGATTAAGTAGTATATACATTTCAAGTAAGAGTACGGTTATAGAAGTCAAATAACTATAACTAGAATAACTGCATTTACAGAAATAAACAAATTATTATTATTATTATTATTATTAATATCATCATCATCATCATCACCATCATCAATATTTTATCAACTAATAATATAGCATTTCCTGTTTTATCCAGCAACGTATGATGCCGTTGGAATGATTTTAAAATATAATATTTTAATATCGTAAACAAGAACAAAACAAAATGACGCTTGATTGAACAACGTCATAGTCATTCACTTCTCCAAACATCAAAAACAAAACACAAAATCGTTAATTCTTCCATATGGCACGACTCTCATGGCTTTCAACGATATCGTTGCAAACATACAATGTACCCAGAAACATATAAACAGATCTGCACTCGAATGTATACTTCAAAGAAGGTTACTAAGATAGAAGTGTGCTTAATTAATTGCGTGGCCATTCAGCTGCCGAAATAATCGAAGCATCTATTGACGTGTTATCCATAACCTTGCAAAAATCGATTAACCGAGGCGTAAATAACCGGAGAAAGTACTGATTTCCCAAACTAGAGTTAATAGAATAATCTTCCAGCCTCCAGACGGGTGTGACCCTGAAACTTCTTCACACGATCATCACAATCCATCAAGGTCCATTTCCGCGAATTGCGTTAATCTGGTGGAATATTTTATGTTTGTCGGGGGGGGGGGGGGTTAGAGGAGCGGAGGGGGCAGTGAAGTATCCCAAGGGTAAACCTATATCCAGCAATCAGCCGGAGAACGAACCACAGAATTATTGATTATTAGATATTCATGAAAACGCCATAACTAATACAGAAATATTTTCCCCAAATCCACACATGAACATTTCCTTATTGATAGAAATGGTGCCCGTTTAAAGGGTATCTTGACGGATAAGGCAAAACCGTTTCACCTTCTGCCGTTTATTTTTCTCTTAGCAAGTCCTAATGATATATAAATGTCTGATTAACATGCTCTCCGTGATCACACATTCGTGAAAGTGGCCTCCCGATAGTTTGCTTTAACAGCGCTAATTCAGCGTAAACTCTGTGGCCCCTCTCTACCTATTTTACATAAGTTGATTATACTGGATGGTCTCGAACACGATACGGAGGTAAGTTTGTAATCCGAGATCCTCTTTGACGAACGTTCATATATATATATATATATATATATATATATATATATATATATATATATGTTACAGTGAATAGTTCAGGTAATATACATATTACCTGATCATACAGATTAGCTATAATAATAATAATAATAATAATAATAATAATAATAATTAATAATAATAATACTAATACTAATAATGACAAAACTTCTATAGCGCCAATATCCTCGAGAAGAATCAATCTCAGTGGCGCACCTAGTGGAGGGGTTGGGCAAACTCATAGTCCTGGTACGATGCAAAGTTCACCAACAATGATCAGATGGAAAGGAAACTTAGGAAGGATAAACCAGTCTGAAAATATGAGTTTTTAAATGGTGATGGAAAAAACTATATATATATATATATATATATATATATATATATATATATATATATATATATATATATATATATTATATATATATATATATATATATAGTCGATGGATCATGTATTCACTAAGGAGAGTGACTAACCTTGATAATTGTCAATTGTGAGCCTTATACTGCCAGTTGAAACACTTGTATTTATAGCGAGAATTCCACAGGTTGCTATTATTAATGATGTTTATGGCATGTCCCCGACTAGGTATTGATCTTTGAGGTGTTCATTCTTCAGAGTGTGTGTCCTCTTGATGTAGACACACTCTAGACGTTTACAGGCTTCATTATCATCATTGTCTTTAGACAGTTGGTGAACTATTTACAGTTTGGAGAAGGCTTCCTTCAAGGACTGAGTATCATTGTCGTGTGGGCGTGTGTGTGCGTATGTGTGGGCCTCATGTCTAATGTAGTATTCATGCGCTCGCGCGTCCGTGTATTTGTCCGTAAGTTTGTGCATGCATGAATGCGTGCGTGCATGTATGTGTGTGCATGCGCGTGTATATATATATATATATATATATGTGTGTGTGTATGTGTATGTGTGTCTGTGCGCGCGCGCGTGTGTGTGTGTGTGTGTGCGTGTGCGTGCGTGTGTTTTTATGCGCGTAATAATTAGCTTCAGCAGATGTGTTATGAAACTGTTCAGTTACGAAATATCATATTTTCTTCTATATATTGGTTCCTATGTGTGATCACGTGTGCAAGTTTATACATGTATCAACTGCAGCAGAACAAATAAACTTCTATATTCCTATGTCGCTCCAACGGGAAGAAATGGCCTTGGGATGTGCAACCAATACGCGCTTTTCCGATAAGAGAGAGAGGACTTGCGGTGCATATTCATTTGTTCAGGAGTTCTCTGTGGCCAGTTACTCTACTTTGCCATACCTAAGAGGTGACAAGACACTTAATGCGTTCGTAATCAGTATATAAGGGAAACATGGAGGATGACTAATCATTTCGTGTCACGTCGAACCTTAAACGATGATAGGAAGTTAAGTTGGTTCGAGGTGACGCAATCTATTGGTGCAAGTAATGAAACAGTTGACGTGTTCAAAGGCGATACGATATTATATAATAAAAGATGTCGTGTTGATATTTTTAAATGAGTTTGTCGCCGGGATACATTGTAAACAAACGTGTGTTCATTCTTAACTAGATTCTGATGCTGATGCTTGTGTAGATTGTGCCTAACTTTGGAAATGACAGAAATGATAAGCGTTGTCATCGCTTTGAGCATTCTTGGCAAAGGTAGGTGATTGATAAATGTTCAATGCGCCAATACGGTTGTTCATACACGGGCACCTATACCTATGCGCGCATACTTGAATTTAAGGTACCAAATTAAACGTAATTAAACGAAGTTAATGCAGTTATTGATTTTTCCTCGTTTCAGTCGTTGGCGGCCAATTATTGTTCCAGTGTTATATTTCTGGATCAAACTGCTCAGTAACTTCTCCAAATGTAATATTACCATGGCAAGAACAAGGTAATCTATCGACGTCATATCCTAATTCCGGACCCGAAACTGGAAGTTCTGGTGAACGTGGTGATGGTAAATACTGCCCGCGGTGTGTGTGCTTGTGTGTGTGTGTGTGTGTAAATATATACTTGTATGTATGTATGTACGTATGTATGTATGAATGTATTTATGTGTGCGTATATATGTGTGTGTGTGCGTATGTCTGTGTTTGTGTATATGTGTGTATGTGTGTGTGGATTTATATATGTATGTATGTATGTAGGTATGTACGCATGCGCGTGTGTGTGTGTTCGTGCGTGGGTGCGAGCGTGTGTTAGTATGTTCAGCTTTGATTTTATCATTTAATGACGCATTTTTATATATTTCTAGCTTACCTGAGCTTCAACAGTCAGTTGTGTTCGGCCGGTATCAGTTCGGATGTAGTGTTCGAATACACCTTACCCTCAAAGACCCAGCTGTCTCCTGGGTGTCTAGAGTTCAGCTTTTACATGTGGGGTGAAACCGTTCAAAGTCTCAAAATTACTCATATCAATTCATTGGGAAGTAGTGAAACTGTCTGGAGAAAACGGGGACCTATAGAGAGCGTCTGGTATCGAGAGACAATAAAACTTGAGACACTCGGCACAAAGATAATATTTACTGGCAGCTGTGGTGAGACAGGAACCAGTGATATTGCTATAGATAGTATATCTCTTATTGATGAACCGTGTCCTGGTAAGTATACATTTAAACAACAAATTGTACCTTTAAATACATTTGATCTGTCGCTCATTATCAATATATTTCTTATTATTAATGAATACTCTAACTAGTAAATAATGTGTCTTCTCTCTTATCCAGATTTGATTATAGGCTTAATATATATATATATATATATATATATATATATATATATATATATATATTATCATTAATCTGTATAATCATAATTATTTATTAAGTGTTCAATTATATATATATATATATATATATATATATATATATATATATATATATATATATATATATATATAGTTTGAACTTAATTTTGAGGTAACAACATTGTATCTGTCCAAATTTAGCATATTAATTTCTTGCAGTTATGGAGGAACTACCTTTTAGCTGCAGTTTTGAAAAACCAGAAGGTTTTTGTGGTTTTCAATTTGCCATAAATGACAATCAGTCATATTGGTACCGAGTTGCTAGTCCTAATCCACATAGGAATTATTCCAGATTAACAGGACCTGTATGGGGCTACAACGATAGTGGTAAACATACTGTTAACGGATAGAGGGCTGAATATTGTAAATGAAGTGGTAGTAGTTGCAGTTTATCAGCAGTAATAGTAGTGCTTGTTGTTGTTGCATTGTTTTAAGTTTTACAGTAATTTACTACAAGCATTTCTACGCCGTACAACCTACACTACTATTATAACAACAACAACAACTACTACTACTATAGCAACAGCAACAACAACAACAACAAAAACTACTACTACTACTACTACTCCTTCATCCAAATTATATTTGTGATAGTAGTAAACTATTTAAAATGGAAGTAAATATTGTAGTTGTTGTTCTTCTCGTGGTTCTTACGGATCTTGTGGTATTTCACGTTGACAAATATGAACGCGCACTAAACATGAACATCAAAATCCTTACTAAATTATAATTACTATGATAAGAATTGATATCGAATGTGTATTTTACAGACCATTTCCTATTGATGTATTCGTCTGGATACATCGCATCAGGATCTGGAAATATCAATTTTCTCTCCCGAGTTCAAAATCCAAACTCCATCATGTCTCTCGTTCATGTACTTTATGTACGGCGATATACATCTGAGTAAACTTGAAGTGTTAAGTCAGTCAGAATTGTTATGGATTCAGTACTACACACTGGGAGATAAATGGCAACAAGCTAAGATCACCTTACATCAAGGGATTATAGGTCATCTAGAATTTAGAGGGTACAGAAAAAATAGTGCTACAGAACTCGGTGATATTGCATTGGATGATATAACATTGTCTGATGGAGTATGCGGGGGAGATAATTCAGGTAAGACTTTAATTTTAATTCAGTATTATCTAATGTTAGCTACTCATTTTTGAGAATTGAACGAAATCGGAGGACAATGGTAAATGCCTGCAAATATTTATCTTGGGTGATTTGTTAAAGTATCCATCTTATATCTGCTCACAGATTATTACAATGACATCCCAGAAATATTCTGTGACTTTGAACAGAATTTGTGTGGCTTCAGACAAGATAAATCAAATAGTGAAACATTTGGCTGGCGTTTGTGGAGAGGTCTTTCTATAAACAGAATGTCCGGCAATAATACAGGGCCCAGTAATGGAGCTAACGGAACAGGTAAAACCGGTTATTATTATTATTATTATTATTATTATTATTATTATTATTATTATTATTATTATTGTAGTTGTTGAAAACAATCATCATCATCATCATCATCATCACCATCATCATCATCATCATCATCATCATCATCATCATCACCACCCTATCCATCTCATCATCATCATCATCATCATCATCATCATCATCATCATCATCTTAATAATAATAATAATAATAATAATAATAATATAACATCATCATCATCATCATCATCATCATCTTAATCATCATCATCATCACCACCACCACCATCATCATCATCAGCAGCAGCAGCAGCACCACCATCACCACCATCATCGTGAATTAAGACATTAATTTGCATTAAGACATATGCACACTCGAAATAGCACATAGACAGAAATACGTGGGAAAACAGATGAGTTTATATATGTCATTTGTATGAAACTGTGCTCTACCTATACACACACCATAAACATCTTTTAACAGATGGGTACCTGTATCTGTATTCGAACGATGCCTCACCAGTTAACGAAGTAGCAAGACTCGTGTCGCCTTATATTCTTCAATCGTGTGACGCCGTCTGTGTTCAATTCGATTATTACATGTATGGCGCCAATATCAAGAGAATGAATTTTATGTCATTTATTGACGAAAACAATACAAGAGAAATCTGGGAACAGAGTTACGAACAAGGTGACACCTGGAGGAGCTACTCAAAAACTTTGCAAGATTTCAGAGGTGAGGTGATCCTTGAAGGTTGGACAAGCCTTTATGAGGAAGCTGATCTGGCGGTTGATAACATCCGCATATCACCGGGACCATGTGAAGTGGATGAAGGTAGGTGTTTCCGGCCACCATTTAACACCAGAAAGACTTCTCTGATTTTTTAATTGTTTCAAGTACACATCCATAGGTCAGCAACATAGAAGACACATCACACTTATTTATGTCCTTGATGCTGAAAAGTTCGAAATTAAGCATTTGAACAAATTTTTAAATTTTAAAACATTGATATCACTGTTTGTTTGGGAATGTTTATTACGAATTTTACTAAGTGCTGTCCTTTTTATGGTTATATAGAAAACAACCTACCCAACTGCACGGCACAATTTATACATCAAATATCACTAACATTTATCCAAGCCCAGGTGGAGTTGGTGACAAAATCCTGCAGTGATCCGGTTGCTAAATAATTATATCCGTGTGGATGCTAAAAACTTGATTTGTTTTCTCTATTCTCTACAAACCAAACGTTTCCCATGTTAAGCATTCATATTAAGTGAATATATAGTGCCGATTGTCACATCGGTTAATAATCGCATACGAAAAAATATATATATATATATATATATATATATATATATATATATATATATATATATATATATATATATATATATCTTTGGCATAATAAACCAATAATCAACACATGATAGTATCATCTGCAATTTAAATCCGCTTGTCTCGTGGAAAAGTTAATTTGCTGGTACTAATGCAGGTGAAATGAGCCAAGTGACATTCAAAGCCGTGTGGTAGCGTAGGATGTACGGTGTGTGCGACCCGCAGAGTGCGGCCACTAGGGGGGGGTCGGCAATACTATAATTTTATTATTTTACTGTGATTTTGAGGTATCTTTTGGTAATGGTTGTTTCCTCAAATGTCTGAATTTGAAAGTTGGCGCCAT
Organism: Paralvinella palmiformis; assembly: GCA_025642065.1. Classification (NCBI taxonomy): domain Eukaryota; kingdom Metazoa; phylum Annelida; class Polychaeta; order Terebellida; family Alvinellidae; genus Paralvinella; species Paralvinella palmiformis. The sequence goes on along the minus strand of JAODUP010000007.1, from coordinate 132,495 downwards.
TTGTAGTCGTGCTCCTCCCCCTCCCCCTGAGTAAATCTTTTATACACGTGTGTTTGATGCAGTTACGTTAAGGAAAGGGGCGACCAATTTGGCTACCGCACAGGGTGACCAAAACTCACGATACTTCGCCGCTCCAAAGTAAAATATGAAAAAGTACAGACATAACAAGGTCGGAGTTTGATCCCAGCCGCTACAGATTTGTGCCCGTCCACGCTACCAGTTCGACCACGAAACCCCCATCGAGGGTACTAATATTGATTCTGATCTGGTGACGGCGACACAACACATATTATACTTCGTTGAAAGATTATTTAACTTTCAAATGTCTATATCACCGAAACTGTTATACAAAAGTGATATAAATAATATGGCCTTTTACAGGTCGCATTACTAGTTATCCCTATACCTGTGACTTTGAGGATTATTTCTGTCATTGGGTGCAGATGATCGACGATCAAAGTCACGCTGGTTGGCGAAGAGGAATCATGGCCAACTATACTGAAAATTATCTGGGACCAAGTGGTAAGTCTTCATGATGTAAAAATGAAACTGATCTCTGATATCTACTCAGCGTGGGTCTCTCTCTCTCCCACCTCTCTCTCTGTGTCTGTGTTTGTGTGTGTGTGTGTTTGGGCAACAGCACGTGCTCACTTACTATAGTTATGATTCATATTGGCTACTCATTATTGCATGCATTTTCCTTATAGGATACGCCCTTGTTGCTGAACCAGTCAGATATTTGAGTACAGTCGTGATGACGCCAGAATTTGCAACAAATGAATCATATCTCTGTTTTACTATGTTTTACTACATCAGTGGCTCGGGACTTCTATCGTTTAGCGATGGCAAATCTACTTGGCATCAAGCCTACGATCAAGGATCTACATGGCGTAACGTCAGCATTACCATACATAAATCACGGCTCGGGTACATCAGAGCCGTATACTACTCTACTAGGAAAAGTGTTATTGCTATTGATGACATTTCTGTGACAGAAAGAGCCTGTGCCTATCCCACCAGTAAGTGGGCCTATAATGCCAATATAAGCTAATTGTCTAATGTGTGATTGATGGCCAGGTTCAAGTACTGCCTTCTTCATTTAGGTGCCATTTCCACTAGAGATGTCCTTCTGGTTCTGCAATCCTTTGTCTTTTGTAACAATTCTATATCGGTTTATTCACGTCATTGTATTAGGCTGTCTATAATTCGGATTTAATTGAGTTCCTTTCATCTTTCCATTACACGTTTCTTGATGTTATTAAGTGTTCGATCTATCTCTTTCTTATTATGAAACCTATGGGTCTTACTTGTTAAATTATACAATTAATTATTTTAATTTCATAGTCATATGCGTGTCTGCCTTACCCATCTTCACTAGTACTGACATTCTGAGTATTATTGTCAAATATGTCATTTCGATGGCTTCTGTATAGTTTTTCACCATTCTATTGTCGTCCAGAACATCCCTTTCGATGAACGAGTTCTATGCAATATTCAATGAAACATACTCTCAAGTCAAATGATAAATGTGTGTTTATAAATAATTGGACAATTGGTCACCTTTGAGCTGTCCAATTGTGTTGCTTATCCTCGGGTGCTGGTCACACATTGGACATATGGCTGATGGGCTTTTACCTAGGGAAACAAGCCATAAAATAAGTCTGATTCGGATTCGATTCCACAATCTGAAGGTTTACAGCACACTACTACTACCACTATGGTATAGGAGCGTCCGATTTCAAAATTGAAACGACAGTAAAATGTATAAATTATCGAATCAGTTAGTTCCATCGATTGAGGTTTAATTACTCCGTGAGCTGATAATGGTTTCTATTTGTTTTTAAGTTATTTGTTTATTTTCATTTGTACGTCATCTAAGAACTATTGTACAACTACTCTATTTCCCGCATTCAGTCCTGTGTCATTAGCATACACTAAACGACTCACGCGACCTCTACCGACTAGAATACTAAGCATATGTTTGTCGGATAATGTCACTGCTTAGGGAGAAAATATTAAGTTAGAGATGACAGAGTTGTCTCTTTCTACTTTTTATTTTATTGATATTTGATAATACCATTTTAAATTCGCTCTACTCTAGTCTGAGGCTAGCCTAGAGTTCTTCCGAAAGTCTAAGGTTTTAACTAGCGATTTTCAGATACTCTAATTTAAGTCAACATTTTAATAAAACCAATAAAATGCAGACACTAGTCTTTGTACATTTGCAAAACTCTCATAATCTCAGTGTGTGTAGAATGCTTATTACATTAACTATTACTTTATCCTCACCAACTACTCATAGTTCCTCAGCACAATTCAGCAGTATTTGATATCTTATACTTGCCATAATTATTTAAAGCAGTACCCTCATAACGAGACTCAAAATCATTTATTTTGTCTAATAAATATGTTGATATTTCCACACGAAATTCTTCTAAATATCTAATCGTTTCAGTAGAAATGTTACCTGATCTAGCGTCTTTCCCTTTTCGGACAACGTTTCTCCCCATCAATATTGTAAGAGCCTCTATGTTCTTAATTGGTGTCTTCTATTATTGCTATCAACCTAATCTGTATCCTGGTAATCCGTTCAGTATTTCCTCTTTATTTTACTGTTATAGTCCTCTCTTCACTTCAAACAATGTGTAGCTGAACATAATCATTTCCGGTTCATTATAACGTTCATCAATTCATTTACATATCCCCTCCAACCTAATTAATCACTAGAGCCTTATTTATTGTTGAATGTCCGTAAGAGGTTTGTTTAGATTTCCCGATCTTATCTATCAATCATAAACAAATTCACTTATCCCACTTTGTGATATTATTTACAAAATTCAGATCATTCAGAATTTTGAATTTACTTTTTAACGTTTCATTCAGTTCTGGACAAAAACACTAAATTTACCGAGATTTTAAGTCTAATAATGTTTAGTAAGCGTAAATCAAAATAATGGCTCATGGTGTTCACCTTTGCACATATCCAGATCGGTTACAGAAACTTCCGTATTCATGCGATTTCGAGTACGATTGGTGTAACATGACACAGATATATGGAGATAATGGTGATTGGAAATGGTTTAACGGTAAAGGTGAAATGAGACGAATTAATGAATACACAGGACCTTTATTTGACCACACGTTACGTAATGATAGCGGTAAGTGAACACACACACACACGCACACACACACACACACACACACACACATACACACACACACACACACACACACAAACACACTCATGCTCAAACATTATATAGTAGGAGGCAAGACATTGCCAATTAAAGATTTCCTATTTGTTTCAGGACACTATGCATATTTTAAATCATCTACCATGAAAAATGGTGGTATTAAGGTCATACAAACGCCGATGTTAACATCAACATATCCTGATGTCTGTCTAAGATTTAGCTATCACATATATGGGAAAGATGTTGGCATGTTGAAGGTTACTCATCTAAAGAATAACTCACTGAAATATCTATGGCACAGCAGCTACAGTTTAGGCGACAAATGGCATAATAGTGAACTAACTTTGGTCGATTTTACTGGCATAATCCAGTTCGAAGGCATTCTGGATATAAAGAATAGTTATTTAGGCGATATTGCATTGGATGACATCAGTTTATTGTCCGGAAAGTGCAACTCGACTCTAGGTTAGTGTTGACAACTAATGCTGCTTTATTGCAGATATTTTTAATGGAGGTACATATTTCACGTTATTTCTGACCGACATGGAATGTCTGTGTGTGCCTGTGTGTATGTGTTATGTTATATATATATATATATATATATATATATATATATATATATATATATATATATATATATATATATATAATTATATATATAGAGAGAGAGAGAGAGAGAGAGAGAGAGAGGGTATAATATATAGTATATTATTTGTGAATAGAGGCGTCTTGATGGCTTAGTTTGGAAATTAATTGTGGAATGGTTTATATAATCGTATTTCAAATTCCGGTCTGGAGAGTGTTCCATCTGTTATTTGGCCTCAGTACCTGTGCAGGTCCCTCGGCCTAGTTAGTCTACTATGTGCACAAAAGTGGCCGTAAAATAGCATAATCATTTTTCAATCAGTCGTTAATTTTTCTAACTGAAACATTTTTAGTGAAAGTAATGATTGGCCATTCTAGTTCTTCCACAGATAACGATATAAGTAGCAATATATTTTAATCGACTACATTCCTTGGCGGTAATTGGTACCCCGATTCGTTCTAAACGATGAACTGGGATAGCGATTTACTACTTCCTAACAACGAATGAATGAATTTATCAATTAAGGATTCCGTTAACTTCGGTTCTTGAGATACATTTGAAAAGGGCTACTATTTTGGAAAAATAAAGTTTTAAACATGAACCTTTTATTGATGGGTAAAACGCCAAACAAACACTTGAAACACGATAATTTGATCGCTTGACATCAGTGTCATTAATATAACGCACTGGCAACTGTGCCAATATATTTCCGTCATGCTTTTGCTTTTGCTTTAACTTGTTCCGCGAGCAAATTAATAAATTTAATCAGCATATTTAGGTTGCAGTATGCCATACGTCAGTGTACACCAGAACAGGATCTTTGTCAAAGACAATGTCTAAGTTAACAATCCTAGAGACACATATGTACCATTAGAATAATTCAATGTTCCCAGTATAGACTGACTTTCCAAATCATTGGATTTGAATTTGAAATAACAATAGCAATCTTTTCATTTATTTTGTAATAATTTCACTATTTAACGTACGCTGTAGATGACCGTCATGAACTTCCATACATCTGTGATTTTGAGGATACCTTCTGCCAGTTAAAACAATACATTACTGTCGGTGACGAGTATGAAGATGATGGTGACTTTAGGTGGCAAACTACAGTGTCATTATCTCGACTAGATAACCTCCAAACAGGACCTGCGTATGATTACACATACGGGGAGAGTGGTATAAACATGTCCAACGTGACCTTTTGCGAGTATCTAGACTATAAAGCAGCCAAAGACAGCTGTTCTCCTTTGCCAGACAAAGGTGTGAGAATCACAGTACGCTAATTATTTGGTCAATTTACCAATCTAGATCATTAATACTGGCTCCGGGATGATACCTACTATTAATATAACGTATTGTCATTTCAGGAAAATACTTGTATTTTAGACAAACTGATTTTCCCACTAACACGCATTTGAGATATGATATAAGAACGCCACTACTGGAAATGAACGATACAACCGCCTGCTTGTCTTTCTGGTATCATATGTATGGCTACGATGTCAACAAGCTGATTGTGTACAACGAACGACGGAATGGCACGCTACACTTCCTGTGGCTACAACGATATAACCAAAGAGACATCTGGTGGCAAGTTAACATAACTATTGTTGACATAGAAGGTGTTATTCGCTGGCGTGTACACGGAGGAGATTCAGTACTGGCTGATATTGCACTCGATGATATATCTATCTACAGTGGTCCTTGTTCTAATCCTACTGGTCAGCAATATATATATTAACTTATTTTATGATAGAATGATCTAACATTTAGATTATTTCATTACAAAGAATGGGAAATCCAACTTTTTTCATCTAACAGAAGTTAGCATGTGTATTTCGTTTTCGTAACGTGAAGTTATTTCAAATTACAGGAATTGCTACGTCACTACCATGGTTTTGTGACTTCGATGACACTTTCTGTGACATGGTGCACATATACGATGATGATCCGTTAGATCCAGATATTGGTGAATGGAGGTGGGAACGTGGTTTAAGTAGAGCCAGAAGGAAAGGATTATTGACTGGTCCTTTCTCTGACGCTAACGGCACTGATAATGGTAAAGTTATAGTTGGTTTAATATGAATATAGAACTGTATGTAAATTGTTCCACGTCCTTTATACATAAATGAACCAACAATAGAAGACAAAACATATGAGAACAAAATCCTTTCAGGTCAATACTCCATTACAAGACAATCGAGTCACGCTTACTTTGGTCAAAATTAACAAAACATAGAATAGCATAAGATGAATAGCATACCAAAGCATTGTATCATATTGCATAGCTTAATATAGCATTACATGGCATAACATATCATACTATGACAAAATATAACATGACATAACACAACATAGCACAACATAGCACCGCACAGCATAGCACAGCACATCATACATTAGCATAACATAACATAACACAACAATAGCAATAATAATAGCATAACACTAACATAACACTAACATAACTTAATATTATATTACATAAAAGTACACAACATAATATTATTTTGCATAACATTACACATTATAAAATAACATTATTATAATATAACTATAATATAGCATAATACAAAGTAGCAGTACAGTGACATCCTGATATTACTATCGTAAAGCAAATGCATCCTAAAATGACACTTAACTATTCTGTCTGGTAGTAAATATTGTCTTTGTTTCCAAAAGAACGTAATCCTTATTTCATTCTATATTTCCTCATCACAGGAGGCTATGGTCTCTATCATGCTGTCGATATTCCCGAGACAATAAACATCTCTAAGACGATAATGAAAACGCCTTACTTCAACTTCACACCGTCCGAGGTGTGCTTGAAATTCAGCTACCATATGCATGGTTCCGATGTAGACAGATTAAGCGTATACGTTAGGCGTAGAGATTCACGGCTGGAGTACATATGGCACAGTTCATACGAACAATCAGACAAGTGGCATGATTACAGTATTACACTGAGAGAATTCTTCGGCCAACTCTGGTTTGAAGCCACCAAAGGCTTCGGAGTATTATGTGATATAGCATTGGATAACATTGCTTTGGAATCGGGAGCATGTGCTACTGCCGGTTAGTATAGCATCAATGTATGATTCCGTTTGCTCACCACTTAGAAACAATGAAAATATGACCATCACAAATCTCCGGCGTTCATTTGATATAATTAAATTAGCGAATGTCAATTTACATATGTTAAACAAAATTACATCCCTTGTCTAATCACTAAAGAGTCAGACCTTTGTCTTTTCCAGATAAGAACAATTACTCTATCTTTGCAATAATCTTTCGTGGTATCGCCTGAGCATCATATTTAACATTTTTCAATTCAAACGTCGAAGTAGAAGGGCAATCATTTATATTATTAGTGCTGCTTACTCCATTTCAGTAGGCGATTATTATCAGGAGCTTCCTTATTTTTGTGACTTTGAAGATGGATACTGTAACATGCTTCAGAGCATCAATGACACGTACGAATGGAAACGATTCCAAAAGCCGTTAGATCATACGCTACAAAATGGCTCCGGTTGGTATAGTTGGTTGCAATGGATGCCATCGGAAATATCTCTTAATAATATTCGAGATTGTATAACCGTTTCGTTTAGATCATCATTGCTAAAATGGTTTGTATATTCTAGGTTACTCGCTCGCTATTCAGCCTACTTCTGCCGACATGTCATTATGGTGTTCGGTGATATCAACACCTACTTTTCAAATTGGTTCGAAGAATGTTTGTATAGACTTCTACTATCACATGTATGGCAGAGATGTAAACATGTTAGAGTTATACTGGGTCCAAGCTCTACAGACTGGAAACAATAAAACTTATCTATGGCACCAAAGCTATGACCAGGGCAAAGCATGGCTTCATTTTTACAAGACTTTAGAGTACTTCTCTGGCAGCATTTCCTTTGTAGGACATAGTGGCTGGTCGAAAGATTCTTTCATTGCAGTCGATGATGTTAAAATTTATGAAGGGTCGTGTTATGAATTGGGTATGTATCAGCATATCACTGTGTACTTATGGTGAATATTCTGCCATAAACCTATGGAAAAACACAACTGATACAACATTTTAACCCTGTCATTGTTTTAGATGTATTCCGGTAACATTACATTTTTTCATGATATGTTACATTTCAGAGGTACTCATACTTCCTGTCAATTGTACATTTGAGGAAGGATATTGTTTCTTCGTTCAGAATCGGTTCAGAGATGTCGGTGATTTCCATCGTCCTGCTGGGATGGGTTTAGCCAGAAAACACCATATAGCCACTGGACCACTGACTGATCATACCTATGAGTGTACCACTAAAACAATCGGTAATAATTTATATACGTACATTATGACTGAAAACTCCCATTAATCAGTTCAGTCGTTTTCTAGAAGGTATGCATTTGTGGAAATTTCAGTGACCATTTTCTGCTGTGATATACATCAGAAATGTTTTTGAACAGTGAAAGCAATTATACGAAATGATAAATAACATCAGTTTTATTAATGAATATTTTCTTTCAGGTAACCATATTTACCTATTCAAGGGTAGATGCGATAACTGCTCCGGTAAATCAGCCATTCTGGACACTATGCAACTGGATGTAGCCAACATGTCGTCGATATGTGTTCAATTCTGGTACTATTTATATGGTTCAACAATAGACACACTCAGACTTAACGTAGTCAATGATAATGGTACAACTGAGATTTGGTCGATATCTGGAGATCAAGGTGAACAATGGTACATGACACAAACAGAAATCCAAACATCTGACTCAACGATACGGTTACAAGTGGAAGGCGTCTATGGAAGTGGACAAGATTCTGACATTTCCCTGGATGACATTAGCATCTACGAGGGTCCATGTGTACCAAGTAAGATATTAATGTCATTCAAAAACAAACAATTTTACCAAAATCAGTATCTGGCTCCATGCGTCTTGCAGTCGTTTTGGTACATGCTCATTTTAAATGGGACAATCAGACAACAAAAACAACAATAATAACAACTACAACAACAACAACAACAACAATAATAATAATAATAATAATAATAATAATAATAATAATAATGTATATGTATTAAAACAACCTTAAGCTTTGTTTATTTTTATGATTAATTTATTTATATGTGAAATTTTAACCTATCTATATATAAGAAATAAGAAACCTATTTTGTCTGCTCATTTTAAAGTCATTTGCTCATAGAATAATATATATATATATATATATATATATATATATATATATATATATATATATATATATATATATATATATATATATATTATATATATAATGGCCGAAGTGGCAGTTATTTTATGTGGCTTGGCTACCTCAAATGAGGGAGAATCATATGGTCAGTAACTTTTTGGTTCACCAGGAAGACTAATTAGTTATTTAAAATTTCAATGATGGCATATTGGTGTGAAGACCTTACCAATTGTTGGCCGTAGAAAGCCTCCTTCTTGGATATCATGGTCACACAAGCTAATACTAGCGCCGACAAAATATATATATATATATATATATATATATATATATATATATATATATATATATATATGCATGCACACTAGTTTCAATTATCCATGTTTCATTTATACCTATTTTCAACAGTTCGTACCTGTAATAAAGCACCTCCTCTGGTAGCACACAGTACAATGATCCAGGAAGGTACAGCTCATGGTAGCATCGTTAACTACACATGTACCGTAGGATACCGATTTCCAGATGATAGACAGTGGACCATTGTCAGGTGTGACAACGGGGAATGGAGATGTCCACTACCTGACTGCCAGAGTAAGTACTGATAACTGTCAGTCAAAAGATCCCATTAGTAATGCTTCTTAACGTTTCCCGTGAAAGTGTATGTTATTGTAATTATTGTCTTTTGTGCCAAACTCATTAGATGCTTTTACGAACTTCACTCTTAATGTGAAAATTAAATGTTCTGTTTTTACTTAACACACATTTGACTGTTACATGTCTTTTAATCCATAATTTACTGAAACTTAGATCTATTAATGCATCCTGTGTGTGTGTTTTAATTGTTGTAGAGGAAAATCCAATGCTTTGTAGTTTCTTCTTTGGCATGCAAGTGTATTCACGGAAAGATGACACTATTTAATCGTACCGAAATATATGTTATACCAATATTAACATATTTGTATACATTGAATGTTTAAAACAATGACGTACAATCTAAATACATTCACAGTAATGCACTGCCCTACGCTGCCCAAGAAGTCGCACGTGCTTTGGAGTACAGAAGAGACAACGTGGAACACAACAGTCTATGCTACGTGTCAATACGGTTATAGGAGGTTACCAGTCGAACAGTATTCGAGTTTTGTCTGTCTGGATAATGGAAGATGGAACAACGATCCTTCAGCTATCAATTGTTCGCGTACGTCATACGTCGGCCAGTGATCCTGTAAACTCATTGGATCCTAAACTACCTAACAAAGGAAATTACCTTATGTCAGCAGTAATGCGATCATTAACTATACTACAATCTGTGTTATATCTAGTAACGTCTTATATCACTGTTTATTTTTGTTCTTAAGTGGTTATGTGCGATCCACTGCCATCAGTACCGCATCTAACGTGGATCCTCAATGGGAGTTTAGCAAATACCACGTTTTCAGTGCAGTACAAGAAATACACAAATCAAAACACCTACATGAGTACAATAGAAGCTCTTTGCGACGATACTCATTATCTGAGCGACGCATCATTATCTCCATTTCATTGCACTTATGACGGAGTGTGGTCAGTTAATGTGACGGAATTTACGTGTTTATGTAAGTATGTCGTTCTCGTGCATGGAATTATAATAATTAGCAGCATGGAAAAACGAAGTACGGTTGATGTATTATAACTGTGGAAACTCAGTTAGTATTGAGTAGCTTCAGTTTTAAACGAAAATGTTGTTATTAATAATGCGGTGTGTTGTTGATTTAAATAGGGAAGATGTGCCGATCACTTCCTGAAATACCTCATTTACGCTGGAGTACAAATAGAACCCAATGTCTGACAGTCGTATCCGCTACCTGTGACTATTATTACCAGCTCATTCCGACTAATTTTACCATGTATTGTGCCAAAAATGAAGAATGGAACGTCACAGATATTATTTCTGCTGTCCGCTGCGACTGTAAGAAAATATATATGATATACTTAAAGTTAAATAGTATACGCCCTTTGACAGGCTTTTATCACAAACTTTGATTACGGCTTTGTCGTGGCTTTGAAATGTTCAAAAGTTTGCTGCGAGCAACTGAATCATGAATTTATTCGAAGTTAATCGCTTTAACTTTTGTAATCCACGAGGCAAAGCATTGTTTGCATTATGATGTGCAAATAATGTATTTAATGTATGTGACCTTACTAAAACGAATCCTTTCTTCAACCTTTCAGTAGTTCACTGTCCAGTTCTACCACTGTTAGAAGCTGTCAAGTGGTCTCCTGATAATACAAGTGTAACGGCCATTGTACGACCTCTGTGTAACATCAGTCATGAACTAACAAATGCTAGCGTTGATGAGCTTGAATGTACTGAAGCTGGCGAATGGTCGATTGATCCGAAAACAATAAAATGTGAAAGTAGGTGATTTGGTCGCAGATACGGTTGATTGACTTGAAAGGGAAAATTTATAGGTTAGATATAATAAAGCTAGTTTGTGTATCTTTGGCAAGAGAAAACGCCGTTCGGTAAATATGATAAAGCTAGTAACGTCTTTTATAATGTTTTATAACCAATCTGTTGATTTTAAAATGGATTTCGGTTGATTACTCGCTAATCAATCTGTATCACACTTCAGATTTACGTTATTTTTTAATAAGCAGTCGAATTACTTTCTAGAGATAACAAGTGCAAGTTTATTTCCAGGGAAGCAATGTTCGCCATTACCCGATATACCCCACCTGGATTGGAGTACTGATGAAAGATACTATGAGATAACTGTATATCCAAAATGTCAGCAGTACTATAACCTCTCACATTCCGGTTTTAGAGTGTTTTGTAATTCTACAAAAGAGTGGAATTATAGTGAGATTGAAATACAAGAAGTTTCATGCAACTGTTAGTATTGAATACATTTTATCATGTAAAAACCAAATACATTTCACTCAAATGTCAACACCTATATTAATTTGTTTCTTTAAGATGTAATTGTGTTTTTTTTTTAATTATTTACAGTAATACACTGCCCAGATCTACCAGAATTAGACGATGGCACATGGTCGACGAACGATACGAGAGCAGCAGTCGTTGTTCGACCTTTATGTAATACCAGCTTTACACTTTCAAGTCGCAGTGTTCGTGAACTTCAATGCACCGAAGCTGGGGAGTGGTCTGTTGATCCAAGAACTGTAACATGTAAAAGTACGTACTATCTGTCAGCGGCCGATGATTGGGTTTAAGACTGCAAGTGTGTTATTTAATTTTCGATATAATTGGAAAATAAATGAAGCGATTGAACAATCACGGTTTTCCAGCGCAGGCTTCGTATTTGAATTAAAGATGTTTCGAAGTAATCGAATTTTGTCAAAAAGCGATAGAAATTTCTTTTAGAATTTCATATGAATTTGGTTTGCATTATGATCGGAAAGATTAAAATTCTAAACTTTATTCTTATGCTTTACATTCAAATTATTAAATGCTGTCTTGTCCCTATTCGTGTTTAGAATAGTTCCATGTTTTATGG
>JAODUP010000007.1:55000-115000 GCA_025642065.1 Paralvinella palmiformis | reverse complement strand
TTGCTCCTACCGAATCGGAAGTTTCCTTTAGTGTTGGCATGACCGTTTTGATAACAGTCGGACTGGTATTAACAATAATAGTTGTGTCAGATGTTCTTTATTACTGGAAAGATATTGTAAAACTTTTCAAGGACATCCCACGTATGCCAACAATGATGAGACGTAATTTACGGATGACAAGTCGGGTGTGTTTTACGCCAGTACGAACTCAAACCAGGTCTTAGACTTGTTAACTTGAGCATAGTGAGACACACACACACACACACACACACACACACACACACACACACACACACACACACACACACACACACACACACACACACACACAAACACACACACACACGCACGCACGCACATACGCACGCACGCACGCACATACGCACCCACGCAGCACACAATATAATTATATATATATATATATATATATATATATATATATATATGTGTGTGTGTGTGTGTATGTGTATGTGTGTGTGTGCGTGTGTGTGTATATATGTATTTTATTTATTTATAAGATAGTAGCCGTTAAGATTGGATGTATTAAAAGTTCGCAATAAAAACACTCAAAGAAAATGTACTCCTTACTTTATGACATATCATAGTTAAAATAGAAATATAGATAGATAGGTATGCATACAAACATACATATTTAGATATAGATAGCAAGGTAGACAGACACATAGATTTTCACATAACTAGATATGTAGACAGGAAACAGACATATTTACATATAGATAGATAGGTAGACAATCAAATAGGCAGTTTTAAATATATATTAAGATAGATAGGTAGACAGACAGACAGGCAGATTTACAGATATAACGTATATGAAGCAAAATTAATTATATATATATATATATATATATATATATATATATATATATAAATATACGAATTTATATTCAACCTCAATTTTGCTATTATAATAACGCACACATCTGTGACCTGCGCTTGTTTTAGAGTGAACTTGTTAATCGATACATTTTACAGAGCTAGCAATCACATAATATAATTAATTTAAAACATTCGTTCTTGAGGTACCTAGAAATCAGATTAACAGTGTAATGATTTCCTTTTATTTGGTCTGTCTATTTATATGATTTCGACATTCTATGTAAAAGTTAAACTGTTTAATACCTCTTGACGGTGATTGAGACTTTCATTGGCAAGCATCTGTTTCATTAACTCGGCTGGCTTGCTTCGTTACTGCACTCCGTTGTCACCGTCTTCTGAATATTCATGCTAGACATGAACAGGTTATTGTGGAAATATGTCTTTTTACACGTCTACGTATCTACTTTTGAAAATATTTCACGTTCCATTAACTTTGAAAAAATCGCCTAAATCCCGAGAAAATATTACAATTTGAGGTAGTTATTGTTCTAATATGGTTAATAAAAAGGAATATATGTATTGCACACACACACACACACACACACACACACACACACATATATATATATATATATATATTTGAGCCAATATGGTGGATAATTTGCATGATCCAAAGTCCATGACCAAGTTGGCTTATACGGTTTGTCTCACATAAATATATATGTTACATAATTAAATTATAGAGAAAATACACATTTTTCTACCAAATAAATACATTTAATGCATTTTGTACAATTAGTGAACGCTCATTGACGATTACTTTAACCAAAGACTATTTATAACAAGACGTGTTACTTCGCGTTTTAACATGGGACGCCATTTTGAACTCATGGAGCGCCAAGACCCTAGCGACCGGAGGTAGATTGTCACGGACAGCTCCCTTCGTTAACATGGGGCCTAATGGCACTGGTTCATTCTGCGCCGCTTTCGACTGCAGTAACAGAAAGGTATGCACAAATAAAGACATCCCCGAAAGGAAATGAAAACTAGTGTAAAAATTTGATATGGCATATCTGATTATAACATTAATCGCCGTCAGCGAATTCAGAATAGTGCAGCTCGCATTGTAACAAATACTAGAAAATATGATCATATCACCCCAATTCTTCAAAAACTACATTGACTACCTGTTAGACAGCGTATCCATTTTAAGATTTTGTTAATAACTTATAAATCTATTAATGATATGGCGCCAGAATACCTGTGTGAACTGGTTTCCATTAGAAAGTTATCCCGAAAACTCAGATCATCCAGTCAGATACTATTGCAGGTGCCAGTGTCTCGACTCAAGTCATATGGTGATTGTGCATTTAGTGTTGCAGCCCCCACTTTGTGGAATAAGTTGCCGGCAAATATTAGAAATGCGTCGACTCTTGGAAATTTTAAGTCTCTTCTAAAAACACACCTATTTAAGGTCGCTTTCACAGATAAATAATTATTATCTTTTAAGTCATTACAGGGTTTTTACAGACATTATTTGGGGTATTATTATATTACATATTATTTGTACAGCGCCTTTGAATGGCTCCTGCTAGTAAGGGCGCTTTATTAAATATACATTATTATTATTATTATTATTATTATATGATCTGGCTTTTTTTAAATAAAGGATATTTAAAAAATAAGCATAAAAATTTTAAATAGACGGGCCCCTATTTGACATGACCCAAGCAGTAGGCCCAATCAGGATCTATCTAGATCTATCTTTGTTTCAGAAAAAATGTGATTAAATTTTATTGAACAAAATCAACCTATTAATCACAAAATTGGTATGTAAGATATACATAAGCTTACAGTTACATGTACTGGAGCCACTGAATATGTTATGGGCGGGAGGTATATTTTACTTTATTATTGTTAATAATATAATGGACTTGGATGGGTTTTTAATTGTTGTTGTTTAGATATATGATGAGGAAAGATTTAAATTACTTGAATACTAATTGTAGAATGTATGATATGCATTTCACTGAAACGGAATTCATGAACCAGAAAACTTATCTAGAATGCTATTCCAACTATTTTTGATGTACCAAATCCACCGCATGCATCCACTGAAATCAAAGAGGAAGGTATTAACAGATAGGAGACCTATACACGAGACAGGGCCAGCTGTGATGGCAATTAATATTTATAAATATTAATGGTGAAAATTGGTATTATAAAATTAATTAAATAAGAAACAAGGCATCAAACCCATGAATATATGTCAGCCCATTTCATATCTTAATACAAAAAAGATTACCAGCACCTGAATTAGTACTTGAATGTTAAGCTCATGTGCTTTAATTGGTATACTTCTCTTCATAACTTAAATGCATATCAAATCAAATTCTTTAACCAACCTGAAAAAAAGGAAAACATGTGTTTACACATTGTGTATGCACTTGTTTCAAGTCATTATTTTACAAGGTATTGTTCTGTTTCAGTCCTTGAAGTTCTATGATAATGAGATACCATGTAAACAGGCCAATCCTTGGTTACAGATTTACTGGTGTTGGATGTGACTGATGATTTTGAGTTATCAGTAGTCAATGCATGTGTCTATTACATCTCTTAGTATATTCTGTCTAACTTTAAAAGTTCACTGATCTGGACTAAATGTCATATTTTTGTAGGAGTGGTTGTTTAGAGCTGGAAACAATTTGGGTTATTCTGTCCATTTAATAACAAATGACTGATTGTAACTATAGATGAACCCTTGGCAAAAGAGATTTGATGCCGCTTATTGTATGAAAGTACTAATTTCTCTATCTCTAACGTGTTAACGCAAACATAAACATTATTAATATTCCATGTATATTCTTTGTTCTAAGCTGGGCGGGCCTATATTGCATGGTCTATATTATTGAGGTGTAAACTTTAAATGAACTTATAATTGTTTTAGTTAATATATGATAAACGGATATGATTAATATATGGTGAATTGTGCTATGGTTGCGTTATAATAGCTGTATATATCATTATATGTATATATCCAAATAAATAAAAAGTTATGGACTATGATAAACTGACATGATGAAAGTATGTTTGTATGCATTTACTTCAAATATACCTAATTGTTTTCATAAAAAATTACGCCTTCCACACACAAAGCTGTGAAATAACCTAAACCACGTTCAATTATTTTCTGATCAGATGTCAAGTGATCGCAAATTGTAGGTTATGAATTAATTAAGTGACTGGGCTGTGAAATCACTTAATTATTTATTTACAGTTTCAGAGCTTCGTTTCCTTCGATATCATGTGTGCACAATTAAAGTGTTAATTAATAAAATAGTATGTGATCATGTAACATATAGTACTAGTATTGGCAATGTGGACAACCAGGGAGCTTTTGTTTATCTGAGAAATACATCCGGTCGCTGGAGGCGCCACTGGTTCAAAATTCAACAAAGAAAAATTTCCCGGAGCCACAAAGACCTCCAGAAACATAAATCCACCAAATGGCATTGATAGACTAACACTACACCGTGTTAAATGAATAGTCATAAACTCAATAACATAAAGACAAGTAATACATATCAATACAAAAATACCATATCAACGTCATGCAGAACTTATAATAGACGTACTAAATCAACGATCAATTATTTTAAGAATTAGCATAGGAATGTCTTAAAAATAAAGCTAACTTTAAAACTCAATCGCTTAAAATATTCCTATATGCCTCATATTTGAAGTTAAAAGTATACAATAATGAGTTATAGTGTCCAAGTAGTTTCAGCAGAACCTACTCGCAGATCGCGCATAGATATGTTCCGTGGGTAAATTTTTAATGTGTTGGATTTTAACTATAATACATATCACAATAAGCAGGAAATGAATATTGTCGAAATAATCGCATGTTAATACCACTAATATCAGTCAAAACAACATTATAGTTAATATATTGTATACTAAAGATATATGCTCAATAACTGTAGAGATGTATTATTTATACATTATTAGTAAGCTTAATGAAATTGAACAACTTTGGCATACTCATTTATGCTAGATCCAATATAGATTAAGTGTGATATGTAAATAATAGTGAATATGTAATATCTGATGCACGATGAAAAACGGGCAAATTTGCAGAACAAAAGATATAGTGCTATGCATGATCATGGTGATTTAGAGTAGTTAAAATTTAGTGGCATGTATGAAGTATGTGAAAATATGTTACCGAAATTGCTATATATATATATATATATATATATATATATATATATATATATATATATATATATATATATAGCCACAAATCTAATTGATGGACATAGGTCTAAAATTTAGGTAATAAAACATGGTATATTTATAGACCCCAATTAATTTTCAACTAGTGCACAATAAAGGACGCACTGTAGTAAAAACGCCAATAGCTAGTTGAAAATATACCACACTAAAATTAGTAATAATGTACCATGAAACAACTACTTGTACTTATTAATTTATTTCACACCACAACAAACAATACTAAACCATTTATAATATATAAGAATCAGAACATACAAATAAAATCAAGCACACTATGCATATGCATGATACACAAGCATGTATTGAAATGGGGTGGAGACATATTTTTTTCACACAGGTCAGACTCTTCCAAGGGTAGATCATGCATGCACCAAATGTGGACTTGATGTTTTTATTAATGTTTTTGAAAACATTGATATGATATACATTTATTCATTAATATACATTTATCTTGTGCAATGTAATAAATATTCAAGAAAAGCAGGAATATAATATGTTAATCAATTACTCTACCAACATGGAAGTATTCAATTATCAATATTTATCCAGAAATATGGCATGAATGTGAACTTTCTTAATTATGTTGTTATTATAGATGCTATGCCAGTCTCATGGAAATCTATTTTACTAGACAATTACAATGATGATAACCCCACTACATATACACATTCAATTGATAAAATAATCAACATACAAATTAAAATATGTATAATAATGTATACAGATATGCAGCAATCAATTGTACAAGTGCCAATTAGTGTTTTCAATAAATGGGGAACATATTTTAACAGTTAATTACTTTTCCAGGAATAGAAACATGTTTATTATATGCAGAAATTAAAATTCAAAATTTTCGGCATTTCTTTGTGCCGCTCTTTGTTCACTCATAATTTTTATCTGCACTTTGTCGTACAGCTTAGAGATGTTATTGGTCAGCATAAACTTCATCACTTGTTTTCCTAGGAAATGATAAAATAAATAACTGTAACAATGTGTAGTGGTATTTGTAA
The DNA here is from genome assembly GCA_025642065.1 of Paralvinella palmiformis. NCBI lineage: Eukaryota > Metazoa > Annelida > Polychaeta > Terebellida > Alvinellidae > Paralvinella > Paralvinella palmiformis. The sequence goes on along the minus strand of JAODUP010000007.1, from coordinate 108,854 downwards.
TGAAATTAACAATAACATAATTTTGAAATGATCAAATAATCGCAGGAAAAACACCTGCCAATGATAATGTTAACCTCCAAACTAATAATCCAATAACCTTGGTGTGGCATGTCTTTGATAAGTAGTTTAAATTGTAATGCTTTTTTAAACAATTCAGTTGAAATTGCATTTCTGTCGGTTACCTACTGTAACTGAACCAAACAAATTTCAAAGTTGGTGGAGTTTGGTCATTGCTCATCAAAAGTAGACATGTTGACAATAGTAAATAATTGCCCTTTTGCTGTACAATTGTACCGTGGGCAGCATTGACTAAAATCCACAATATTCAAGATAGGCATCTGACATTTTATGGTTTGTATGGTCAGTGACATAGGAATCACCAAGTTTAGCAAAAATATATAACAAATTATCCACAGTACCAAGTCAAAATAAACCAAGTATAAATAGAAGAGAAAAAATGCTGTCAAAATTACCAGTTGCAGTATTCCACAGCCATGGAAATATTATTTTCCAGGACATAATTACCATTTTCCAGTACAGCATATACAAGAAACTATACGGTATATAACAAAGTTGAAAAGAAAGACAAAATGTTTGGTAACAGAAACACTATTATGAAAATGATATTGTACATGGACTACCAGTTACTTGTGATAGGTTTCAGATGCAAATTACATTATGTACGCTTCCTTGTTTGAAATATATGGGAACAATAATTTAATTTACCTGTCTTGATAACAAGCTGGTCATGAGCTGTAAAATAAACCAGATCTCTCCATTAATGCCACAAACCGTATTAGATCAGTAAACAATGATCATTGACTGATATATGTAGAAGTAGAAAATAATTTAAAAAAAATAGCAACAAGAAAGAAAGGCATATTAAATTATTGCATATTAGTACTAATCAACACATGAACAAAATATTTATACTACTAAATGCACTGACCAAGGTGACAATTTATCAGAAACAACATTTTAGACAAAGATTAGCACACTAGCAATTTTGAAGCACATTAGCTATTTTTAAGCACACTAGCTATTTGTAAGCAAGCACATAGATTTCAACTAATTATTAGTTCTGCAAACTGTTTATCAGCTATCCAAACAGAACAAAATTTGGCAACCATTATTTTGCCATCTATTTGGATAGTGATGAATTCATGGATAGTGGAATTCAATGATGTGTAAATAATAACTACTGGTAATACAAATTTTATTATTGATTTATCTATATAATGTATATTATAATAATTGATTATATGTTACATGTATAATGATAACCAGAACCGTGTCATCTCCAGACAGATGATATTACTCTGCCTAAGAAACTGGAACATGATGCTACACGTGCCAAGACAAAACCTATAGTGTGGTGGAAGTGTCTTGTATCATCTGAGTCAGTGTCACATGAGTTGTCATCACTTGCATTGAACTTACTTTCTCTACCAGCCAGTGGAGCGAATCTTCTCAAACTTTGGACTAATACAGACAACGTTGTGAAATCGTCTTGAACTGGATAAAGCCTCTAAGTTGGCTATGTCTTATAGGTGCCTTCGTCGTAAGGTGGACATAGATTGGTAATTTGTTTTGTGTGACTCACTGACTGGTAATAACAAATCTGTGAATATGTTCCTGGACAACCCTGGTAATAATACGCCCAGAACTAATATAAGTATTATTTCTGTCTTTAAATAGTCCTGTTTTTAGTAATAATAAGTTGATAACGCAAACAATTAAGAATTAACCTGAAAGACGCTATACTAGATCTAAAGCAAGTGCATCGTTCTCATTGGCTGCTTCTAGTGGCCTTGACCCTAGTTTTAGAAAGGAAATTATATATGCAAAATGAAACCGATCAATTACATCGATCCCCAATAAATACTACTGTTGCATAATTTAATTTCAAAATTATAAAATTTGTATATTTAAACGAGCTATCATTCAAATACGAAGTTTGCTCATGGAGCATGAACCAAATTGTAACTTTCAGCCAATACGGTTGCGCATTTAAGCCAAATTGGTTGATGTCGTAGTAATATATATATAATATATATATATATACATACACACCACATGATAATAATCGAGCTATACAATTAGCGGGAATAAAACGAGGTTTTTATGCTATTTATGACAAGGCGACTAAACCTAACTTTGATTGTTATAATTTAGATAAAGATATACATGTATATTAGTGAGCAAGTGAGTGAGTGCTTTATTTATTATAGATTCTAAGCACTCCTGAAAATTATTTCCAAAGAGTAATTCACTATGGAAGTGAGATGAACTGACCTAATCGCCTACAGACACGAAACACGGTGATTTGAACTCCGACCTGGTTGTCTGTGGTCGATTGATCTACCAGCTATCTTAGTGCCACAGAGCACTGGGCGATACATATCTATTCAATATTCTGGCCCTTTTTAGCTTTCAAATACAGACATGAGAGTCATTAATAATAATAATGTATATTTAATGTATATTAATGTTTTCATAGGTATGACGTCAATATAGAGACATGTATCTATATATGTGCGCGTACACGCACCTGCGTATCTTGTCTGTTTACGTGTCTGTATCTCTGATTGTTTTGATTAGCGCCAGGACACAAACGTAATACAGTTCGGTTAAAACAATTAACAACATTTCACTCAGCAAAGAAAACATGATATTAGCAACATAAAAAATTTCAAGACATATAGCGTCTAATACTACATTTATCTCTATGTAACCTGAGCAAATTCATCATTTTGCGTAGTTATAGCTACAAGGGGGGGGGGAGGGGGAGAAACGAATAAATTGTTACAAGAAGGCGATCGACTGTCTCTTTTAGATCATGTTGCAATCTCATATAGTTTTCTATACGCTATATAAATATTTTGTTTCGTGTCGTATCCCAGTAGAGAAAAAAGAGAGTTGTATTTCCTCATTAGAAAGATTGCATGAGTGTCAGAAATCATTTCCTTTTTAATCTCACTGAATGATTTGCACGCTTTTTATTCCGCGCAGCTGCACATTTTTATTCGACCGTTATTTCACACTAGATCAAGTAAAGGGCATCCATAAACAAAATGAATTTTGCTTGAAATGTGAAACTATAAAAAGTAAAAGAGTCAAAACCTTCTGTATAATTAAGGATCCATCATGTATTCGATACCATGCTGAAAATAGGTCCGGTGTAGGCACTTCCCCCCCCTCCAAAAAACAACAACACACGGAGTTCTAGATCTAATTGACATTTATGGATCGATTTCGCGCAGTTTTGGGGCTGTTTTCTTGAAGACAACACGTTGTGTCTATCCAGGATCGTTTGACCCGGGCTTGTTATTGATTATATCTGCTAGAGTTCGTCTACGTTCTGGTCACGGTGGCCATGTTTCTCAGTTTCTGGTCAATAAAACATAACTGGCAGATGATCTGACGTCATAAATATTAGCTTCACCAGATGGCGCCCTGTTTGCAGTTCCCATATAGTTCCTGAGTGGACATTTTCTTCGTGCAGTGAGCCACGTTGCTTTCCTAATGCGATTAGGGAGTAATAAGCTCATCATTTATTGCTTATGGAGCAGGAAGGGATTATTAGTATCTATAATATAATACGAAATATAGTTTTAACAGTTTCATTTCGTTCTTCGTTATACTTGGCATAATTGTTTTTATTACGTCATAAATTACAAAGTACATAAGTTATAACTGAAGCAGTGAAGCAATTTGGTTTGGTCATTTAGATATACGGTCTAGCTAATCACACACACGCACGCACGCACTCATACACGCACACACTCACACAACGGCTGACAGACAGAAGGGAGAAAAACACACATACACGCACCCACACACACACACCACACAAATATCATCTATATATATATATATATATATATATATATATATATATATATATATATATATATATATATTAATCTACACGGACTTTTTAATATGATTTTCATCCATTTATTGAGCATTCATAAATGATAGATGGTTTGAGTGGGTGCAAAAGGTTACATTATAAACGAGGAATCTTGTCTACACAGCATTTCAGTTCAGTGATGCCACCACATCCAATCTAAAAATTATCATAGAGTACGAGTAGTTTTGGCTATCACATAGAACTTATTAATCAGCAATTAACATTCTTTCAGTGCTACTCCAGATTAGTGGGATACACAAATGGACCCAGAGAATACATATGAGAATAACGTGTATTTTTATGTTATGCGAATCTTAAGCCATTTTTATTTTGGCCGTTGACTGTACGCAAACAGTAGGGAAGGTCGGAGTGGAAACCTCCACGAGGATGGCCATTCTGACAACAATAATAGTCATCAAAGGATACTAAATGTTTCGCTTGACTTATTGGTATACGCTATCGTTAATATCATGGAAATTACTTTATAATATGCCCTCGAAGTGCATGTATCTTAATAATTTGGTGCCCATCTAAGGTTTCTAGAAAACTCACTATTTCTTGCTGATGATTACAACGACATAATATAAAATAAGAAGTTAGCGCCCATAGGAGTTCATTTATGACTGAGTTCATCACACATCAAGTGAAAGTCCAGCAGCTAGACAGAGGATTCGAACCTGAGGCTCATTTCGCATCTTATCCACCTCCGCAACCAATGAACCACTTCTACCTGTAATAACAAGCATTCCTGGTAGGATGCAACAGCAAAATATATAGTATATAGTATATTCGATTTTATTTACCAATTTAAACTAGTACATTTTATTTTATCAAAGTATACCATAAATGGACAATTATACTTTAAGATTTTATCAACTTATTTATTTTATTAACTTAATGTGACACCGGTATAAATGGCGATGGCAGTTTTAATAATAAACAAACTTCTCTGTGACGAAACAATATTTATTTATGTGGTGAGGCGTTATCTGGCTTGAAACGACAAAACAATGCGTCCGTGTTTTCACAGGAAAAAAACATGATACTTCAATATTTGCTTAACTGGATTGGGCAACAGCCACATCCCATAGATTGAATTTGCCGTTTGGGCTTTTTTATATTCCTCATAATCGAAATCGACCAACAGTCAACAAGCACTTCGATTAATTTTGTCAAGAAACCGCCAATACTAAGCCAGCGCCCAGGACAACCATGTCTCGTTTCGTCGATGTTCTTCATCCGTACGATGTGTCACCTTTTCAGACTTCAGCTGGACAATGCCAAAGTTGATATAACAATTGAGTTCACGTCATTGAAGAAGGACCATTAACAACAATGACACCGACACACCCTTCAAAGTCCTGCCGCAGGAATGTCACAACATTCGTCGTTCTTTTCTGCTTAACTGCCTCCGTAATATGGAGTCAGCAGATTGTTATTGATGATCGTAGCAACCAGCGACTAAGCAATTTTCCACACAACAGCGACATCACAGTAACCGACCTAAAGCTTGACCACAACTATATCCATCTTGTTGATTATTTGGACCCGCTGCCAGCTTTGAGTACCATCATTTTAGACTTCAACGACCTGACGACGTTTCCGGACTTCACCAACGTCAGCTCCACGTTGCTGAGACTCTACCTGAGCAACAACAAGCTGACCTACATCTATCAGGACTACTTAGAGCCACTGGTGGCGCTACAGGTCCTGTCATTAGACCACAACCAGTTGTACCAAATACCGAACGTTTTATGTCCATCGTTGAGACAACTGGACTTGGCGAATAACAACTTCTTATGCTTTCCCGATCTGTCAAGGCTGGGGCGTAGACTCACGACCCTGGACATTAGTCGCAATAGTATAATAACCGAAATTCCTCCACCAAAACTTTTAGCTTTAACCGAATTGAAGAAGCTGGTGGCCAACGGCTTGAACCTCGAGTGGTTTCCCGACGTACGACCGATAAGTCGAACGCTAGAATGGCTAGAACTGAGAGATAATAGCATACATCGGATGAGCGGGAACATCATCGTGGAACTTGTCAAATTGACTGTCCTTCGCATTGACTACAACAACATCCAGTCGTTGCCGAATATTTGCATGAAGCGAAGTTCGTCGCTCGTCTCCGTCTCCGCCATGAACAATCCCATCCGATGCGATCACACGGCACGCTGGATGAAAATAGCCGAGGAAGATGGCCTGGTGTCAATTTCGCTGAAATGCAACTATCCACCAAAACTGAATGGCATCAGCTGGACGGATATCAACATGAATAATCTCACGCAACCAACAGGTAGTCGCACTTTTCTTTAAAATATAGATAGCTATGTTGGCAAACTCATTAATCTATTTTATTACAAATAAGAAATAAATCATTATTAGTTTAAATGCAAGCTTCAATAAATCTAGCCGATCAGCTGTTAATAAATGCTAACAAGTAGTATCTATTACGCAAAATTATATCGTGATTTTTATTTGTTAGGAGCCACGAGGACGTCTAACTTCAAAGGCATCGATGTGACAAGTTTTTTATCCGTCCCACGTTTTGTAAGAAAGGAGACGACGGTTCGAAATTTGCTTCAGTGTTCTGTGAGATGCTTGGAAATGCCGACATGTGTTATGTACAACTACATAAGTAGAACAAATCGCTGTCGACTAGCTTATCCTTATGATGGAGATTTCATCGACTTTTATAACGAACCCATATGGCACGTGATCTTCTGATGACAGCATGACAGAGTGACATATGATCTTCTGATGACGGTGCGACTCATTGGGATGTGATCTTCTGATGACAGGGTGACACACTGGCATATGATCTTCTGATGACGGCGTGACACACTGGCATATGATACGATATTTTAGAAATGGCTATACAAGTGGCTATATCTTTTATCCTACTTAGTAAATTAATGTAAATGAAACCTCAAAACGAAATACGAAAAATATCGATGTATATGAGTAAAGTTCATTATTATAAATCATTGATGTACTAAAGGTCACATCAAGTGTAAATAACAGTCATTGGGTAAGTTAAAATATAGAATCTAGTATTTGTATTATTATTGATTTTGTACTATAATTATAATTAGATATTTCAGGTACTGAGTGTTGTTATTAAGATTATTCTTATTCTTGGTAAGTGGTATTTAACGTAACATTTATTTTAAAGTTTATCTATTTTAGTCTCCTCCTTCCCCCTTCTCTCCACTTGATCCGACAGAAGAAATGACCAAATCCTGGTTGTATGAAACTGTCTATAAGTATTTATAGAGAAATGCTTTATGCCTTAAAACAGAAAGTGATCAATTGTAGTTTTTGTTTTCTTTTTTGTTATATGAAAGATAATACAAATTAAATACCCTTGAACATACTCACTTATTTCCAATTCATTGTGATGGTTTTTTAATTTCTTACCAAAGTAATTTACTTTAATGGCGTTGATTGCTGCTTAATATAATCACCATTTTCCAAAAAGGTGCACAAAGATGTTGTTATTATATCATAAACTGTGAATTTTTAAACTCACTATTTCGTCAAATAGTAGATCAACAACGGTTTTATTTTACTAGAAACTTGGACTTTTAAAGGCATATTCTTCCATTCTGGATGAGGGGATTATGTGTGAATATATCAATTTCCAGAATAAATTACTAAGCATCATCAAAGGGACGAGGTATTTTATCAATTAAGTTTTTATGCAAAAGAAAATATCAGTCCCTGATTTATGTAGATTGGTTTCAGATTGTCATCAGAACGTACAGTTATATAAAACCACTTGGCAGTTTTTGGAGACGTCAGGGCAATAAATGCATATCAAACAAAATGATTATTCCAATAAGTCATGTGATACCCTTAAATGTTTTGTTATCATGTAAAGGTTATATTGTATAATGCACGCCGTTTACTGGCTCGATATTACTTGCTTTGTCAAGTAGATCATCAAATATTTGCGCAGTGTAATAGAAACTGTTTGAGCTAAACGGCATCGCATGTCCACTTATCATTTATTATATATATATATATATATATATATATATATATATATATATATATATATATATATATATCACATGTTCATTGGTAGCTATAAAAGAGCGGTGAGGGATAAATTGGTACAGTAGTCTAGGATTATGTGTACCGATCTGGGTGGATTCCTGGTAGGCATTTAGAAACATTGTGTACCATGCCATAGAAACGTTGGAAAATCTAATTTAGTGCTACATTTCTCGGGGAAAAGATGCCAAGCAAACACAGAACGTCACGATTATGGCAGATTTGGCGCATCTGCATTGTTTTTGTATTCTGCATAAACCACGAAATTCATATGGAATTATATAGCCGCACTAACCAAAAGCTAACGTGTTTTCCACATGATATCAGTATTAACACGACTGAGCTAATTTTGGCTAGAAATTTCATAGAACGGGTTGATTACATAGACGCGCTGCCGATATTACGAACAGCCGTTCTGGATTTCAATTATCTCCAGTCCTTTCCGGATTTCATCAACGTCAGTACAACGTTGGAGACGCTATCTTTAAACAACAATAATTTGACATCTATAAGCTCGGATTATTTGAACCAGCTGGTGGCTCTGAAATCGTTACTGCTCCGTTCCAATCGGTTGCGATCAATACCCGACGTCGAAGGACCGAAACACACCTTGAAACAGTTGGATCTGAGTTTTAACGAGTTGGCGAACTTCCCCGAACTGACTGCGCTGGGAACATCCATGGTTGAGTTGGATATTAGCTACAATCGAAACGTGAAAAGCATCCCAACGGAGAAGCTGATCCACTTGGCCAACCTCACCACACTTATTGCAGTCGGACTGGGACTAGTACGTTTCCCCGACGTGAGACCCGTTAGAGAGACACTGGAACATCTAGATCTTCGGCAGAACCAAATCGTTCAGATAGATCTCGAGGTTTTAAAAGAACTGAGTAAGCTGAAGACCTTCAAGTTGGATGACAACAATATTGGAACAGTACCTAACCTATGTATGAGATACAGTACGATGGTTGTGACATTGACTATCACGTCTAATCCAATTCGATGTGACCATACGGCACGATGGATGAAGATAGCGGAGATGGAGAACGTGATCTCGTTATCTTTGGTGTGTAGGTATCCACCTAAGCTTAATGGCGTCAGCTGGTCGGACGTTCAGATGAATGATCTTACAGATGCCACAGGTGAGGACTTAAATGGACACATAAACAACGTTACTAAATTTGTTGTAGCTTTGGCGTTTCATTTCCCTTTTTGTGGTGGTGGTGGGTGGCACCAATAGCTATTACATTTTTAACATGATGAAAACCAATAGTAACAATAAGTATTAGAATTTATACTCTGAATTAGAGTAATTAGATAAGTTAAAATGTCCGGTGGCGGTCACCTCGGAAATTCTCATCAATTATAGAGAACTGTATGAAAACGTTGTGATATGATGCAATGCCGATTTCAGCAATTATTTCATCTATGTCTTCATTTTCTCCATTTCGGGCCATTTTTGAGGTACCAAAGTTTTCTTCGTAGATAACTAAATTTATGCCTATTCATATGCGAACCAGATATAAACCCGACAATGAATGACTCGCGACTTTTTATGGCCTCGTCTTAATTATACCTTTGCTATTGGCTTTGTGCATAACGTATTATGTGTTGTTATTGTTTGTTTCTTTCGTTTGTTGCTTTTGTTCGTTTTGGTACGAATAAACTTGATTATGAGTTGACTACATACAAATTATATTTGTTTCCTTAATAAGACAAAATAGGTCGCACCTTTCCCTCCAATTACCCCCCTCCCTCGTTATCAATAATCTATATATCATATAGATATACGTGTATAATATGGTTTGTTCACAGGTATTGTTAGAAAAGCTGACTTCGTGAAGACCGACTTGTCATCTTTCAGCTGTGTTCCTCGTTATGCTAGATTGGCAACTAATGTAAGAACCTTACTCCAGTGCACGTTGTTGTGTCTAGAAGAATTCTCCTGCGTCATGTTTAACTTTGATGCCGAATGTCATAGCTGTAAGTTGACCGATCCATTTAGTGGTGAACTGATTGACTTCGACCAGGAACCTATTTGGAACACTATTGTCTGAACTAGCTTTGTATGTGATAGTTGACCGCTAATAAATTTAATAGACCTGGTAAAAGCAAACTTAACTGTGACTTAAATTTATGGCTTTTGCGGTATATTTTGTTGTTATTTAAACAATACAAATAAAATGCACACCACATTAGAAGAAAAAAAAACGTGTAGCATTAGAAAATACCATTATTTCTGATAGTTTATACTAAATGGTGATCATAAACCTTTTTAGGTGAATAGAAATCGAATCCGTCGTAGGTAAATTAATTACTCCTGGAAATTATACGAAAATCCCCTTATTCCAGTTAACATCTGATCATTAAATTGGATGGCGCACTTATCTTTGCTTTTGGTAGTCGAGAAGCTTCAAATTGAAACATAATCTCGCGTAATTCAAAATAGGTTCAAATTATATTCAGTTAAGTTTTCATAAATATACAATCAAGAATTGAAAATGTTTTTACGTTATAAGAACTGAAATAAGTTAATTATTAATCCCCATTTGATGCTTATGCATGAGACATGCCGCACTGGAATTGTAGCTAAGTTCCGGGTTAAGTAAACTGATATAATTATGTTATTATTGTTAGTTAAATTATAGGGAGTCGGCTTCGACTTCCGTCATTATTTTTCAGATCCTAAGACTTTCTATGTTTATCTTTCTATATGATATATCATAATGGACACTTCGTGGAATCTAATGTCTAAAAGACATGGTATACGCAGTACAAAGATAATATTTATAAGGATAGTAAAATATAGTTTAGTTCTCTCTCTTCGAATGTTTGCGTGTGTTTCTAGGCGATAGGATAGAGTATATTTTGCCATTCAGTATTACTATCAGGTAAGACATTGCACATATCCCAGAATGAAAAGTTGCCACGCGTTGAATACACGTTTCGAGATTCTCTGTGCCAGTGCCTTATGCCACACGACTAAAACACACACACACACACAGACACATACACACACACACACACACACACACATACGCACACACACACACGCACACACACACACACGCACACACACACCAACATACAAATTGAGGTTGTTCGTGAGTTAGCGATTTCACTTCAGACGTTTTGTGACAATTCGCTGTGACACAGCTCTATCGTGGAACAGAAACAGTCTACGTGTAACCAAAAGAGCAAGTAGAATATTACAGGGTGACCATCAAATTCTTTCTTACCAAGAAAACGAGATTTATGTGCAAATATCCTTCCTGACACACGTTAGCTTATTCTAAAGAGCTATCATAAGTTTAACATAAGTTTCGTCTAGGTATTAAGATTGTGTTCGAATATTGATCTGTGATGAGACGGTGGAAAAATGATCCAATCGCATAAATAATCACAGATTGCAATGACTACATCCGGACGATTAATAAAGTGTCTGAACTATTATTAACTACCATTTCTATTGGAATGTATCACCAGTCTTAATGTCCCCTACACGCACACACACACACACGCTTATATATATATATATATATATATATATATATATATATTATATGACTAGCCGGAAAAGAGGGTGTCGGGAGAAAACCATAAAGTAAGAATTATTATCTTATAGAATATCATAATATGAATCAATGATGGAATTAATTTTAAATTATTATACAGGTTCACAGGCCACATACATAAAAGACAGCCATGTCCGCCATTATAATTATTAGTATTATTATTATTATCATTATTATTAATGCTTTAGTCTGTGGTAAGCTTCAGCTAAGACCTGCGTATCCAAAGCACGACCAAACATGTCCAGTGCCTTAATCGATCTGAAGCGTTTACTGTTATCAACATATCTGGAAATGACATAGCAAGGAGTTATCACCCAACCCATGTAGAAATTATCATCAGATGCAAGTTCGGCTGACCTGTATAATGTTTCCATAACCAGGCAGTGTATGTTTGCTAAAATATCCAATATCAAATACAAATTGTAAGATTGCATCAAATTTGATTCATGGCTGCTCAGCTCCTCCGTTATTGCTGATGTCTCATAACGTTTGCTTCGGCGACAGAAACACAAACATCCATCCTGACAACTATCTCTACAAGATGACGTAATCTAACCTGCATATGGCTGTACGTATATATTTCCATCTAGGACATAGACATACATGATTGTGATCTAATAGCCCATATAAGAGCATGATTAATTACTACACGCCTTCGTCTTACATCACACTTTCATATACATTATCTGCAGGCTTGTATTTATCAGTTTTCCATATCATTAAATTGGTGTATTCTCTTGTTGTCACAGCAGCCGTATTAACAATACTGTTATTTTGCCTCAAGACATTTTCGATTATACAATGAGCTACTAAAATATGGAATTTATGTAACGGGAACATGTAATTGCCTTCCTTCCATGCCATCTTATAATGAAGACGAAATCTCCAAAGTGTTTAGGAGGTTTTGTTTCAATTTTATTTTTCAGAACAGATAATGGTAAATTTTGGCGGTACTTTAACCTTTTGAAATAAACCATCCAGAAATATTGACGTTCATCATTTTCTCTCAAAAAATAACATAAATATTGATATTTTCCAACAAGATAGTCGTTCTTTTGACGATCTGGTTTACGATTGGATAGCATTTTGATGAATTTCTTGAACTAGCTGTAATTTTGTGACATTTTCCCTCAACAATTAAAGCTGAAGACTTCTTAGGTCCTTAACTCTCTCTGGTTTATAGTGGAGGAGTGATGATCTGATGGTGTTGATGTTTTGGGGACAAGGGTGACTTTCGAGCAAAGGTGTTTCAGCAGGCCACATACATATAAACAGATATTATTGGTTCCAATTTCCCAGGTATTTCTAAATGTTACAGTTTACCATATGATGATATAGTAAGAATCCGTTAAAACGGACATCGTTTATCCAGAAAATGCGTCTTCCGACACACTATTGTCTGTGACGGATTTCGCTCCATTATAAATGACTCTTTAATCCAGTAAATACACGTTCCGCGTTCAGACTCCGACACTTCATTTCGCCAACGGAATGTCATATTTTAATGTAAAATGATGTCTGGCCAAATATTTCCGCTGGTTCAGCCATGAAAGACACACCAACATGTTGTCAGTAATTACAATCGTCCTTGAACATACACACCGAAACACGATGCTTCCATCGCCTACAGCTATCTCACAGCCTGATATTCCTAGAAGCACACCTTGAAGTAACCAGCAAACACCGTAGATCCCTACTCGAGGTACTAACATACATTAAACATATGTTTGAAATATTCGTGTATTAATCACTCCTGAAGATTATAAGTGGCCCGAATTAAAATTGTGGTCGATTCGGAATAATTTTGATTATTCTTTGTATTATTTTGTTTCTTAAAATTGTATTTCGGCTCATTTAACATTACTAAGATACGTTGAGTGAGTGAGTAATTGAGTGAGTGGTTTACATCTGGGACATATGGCCGAGTGATGAAAGCAAAAGGAAACAACCCACAAATGTAGTTTCAAGTCGGATTTATATAAAACATCCGGAGATTTGCAACGTATTGCAGCGTAGAATCCTGATATTTACTCCCTGTTACGTTCTGATCACAAACTGCACTATTCAGTCGCACGTGCAAACCCAAATACATATTAATTACTTAACCTAGTTGTATTTATTGACAATAAATAAGTTATACAAATACATATTTCAAATTATAAGACACCTTTTTCACTTCCCGTATCCAGTCCATCCTCTCCATTTGCATTCGCTTTGCTTCACATCAACTTAGAAACAGGATTTCGTTCCATCATAAACAGGTCATTAAATAACCCGTCATTTTATCATGGTGGGTATGAACACATAAATACTGCATGAAAACATAGAACATATAACAAGCATTCGGTGAAGCTGGGATCCCGGTAAAATATTTCTAGACTATAAGACTTACACTGACTTAGATAATACGATGATTTAAAGTTTACTCAATAAAATCAACACAATGTGGATTTGAGCTTTTTGGGGGGGATTTGAAGGACTGAGGCCTTTATGGTTCATTGTTTGAGTTTCTAATCCAATTATTCCCTAACTTATGGAAATCATACCGAGGTAGGTTACTGGTAAATGTCGAATCAGAACCGTCTATTGGCAACAACAAGGATGATTGTCTTGTCTCACGATTTACCTAGTTATCGTAAATATGCTGTCAACATGAAACTTACATCCATAAAATAAATCTCCTGGGTGTATATCGCCCAAAGAAACACAATGTTGCGTCGCTTTCTTTCTTGCATCCGTGCTCTGTACACAGCTAGTCATAGAATCCGTCTTCAATTTGAACTTTGTTGGCTACCAATGAGGAAGTTAGTCTTGCTATATGGCTTCCTTGACAACCGATAGTAATAAGCTCCTTTAAGTTTTTTAGGCTTCCGGATGATTCTCATTCGACGAGAACGTTTTCATTTGAGTTTCCTTCTGGATCCGCATGCTATTTAGCGGTCAGAGCGATGCAGGAACCGGACTATAATAGATATGGGTCTCCCATTTGTGGCCTTGGCTGCACCCAATTTACACATGTCATCAAGTACTATGTTGTTGGGACTTCGAATACCCATCTTTGCAAATATATTGCGAACAGTGTTGATTATTGGGGGTTTGATATTCTTGAACATTGCTGAAGATCAGGTTACTACGATGTGAGGACGATTCTAATCGATGTAACCTATTAAACTGATCACGGTTAGTGGCTTCGAGCTTACGGTTGGCAGAGGTTACAACATTTATTTCCTTACGATGGGTACTCATTTATTCTGTGACGTTGTTTATTATGGCACTCTTTTAAGTCGTCGTATATTTGATTTACACATTTTCTTCTTCTGTAACCGTCTTCATAGATTCAATGGCGTGTTGCATGTGGCGTAGTATGTTAATAATCCCATTGAGCTTTTTGAATCGGAATCTGATTTGTTCCTAGTTGGTATACATCTTTTGGTTGGCTCAGACGTGTCAGCCATACTAATATATTTCGAACTGGTTATATTCGGAAATATCATCGTTTCATTGGTGCCATGTTGAATTCAAGTAGGTCGGGCACTAATTGGGTGAATCAAAACTGCTTGCTTTGTTTATCTCGTTGTCATAGCAAGTCGCACAACATATCGATGAATCGCTGAATTTCAGGTTCCAACGACACCACTCGCTCATTTTTTGCTGTAAGCCTAAAGCACCATTCCTCGTTCATGTAACTGTTTTTCACTGTAATGCTACCGATCACTAGATTTACACACAATGAGCTGACTTTTGCGGAGGCCAGAAAGAATGTTTTACGATGCCATTCTTTTCTCGTGATCTTGTCTACGTTGATCGTGGTAGAGTATTCTGGTGGATCGCGTAATATTTAGGTCACGGTTGGAGCCCGATTTGGTAGTCTGAAGAATCTATACTGGAAGATAAGTATTAATTGTTTCGAAACATTATTTTGTACTTTGGTAACTATCAGAAATGGGAACATGCTATATGTCACTAAATGGCAAATATTTAGTAATTTCGCTACTGATCTGGTGTATGAGTATTCCGACTAAAATATTTGCAGTAGTCCAATTTAATTTAATTTAAATAATAATATCATTATAAATTGCCTATTATTTGAATATTAAAACCAGTGGTGTAGCAGTACAGCGTAACTCTTATTAATTATATAATTTGTCGTATATGTTACCCATATAAAGTGTATTTGAGCTGTCCAGGTCACAAAAAACATTTTCATAATCTTTCAAATATATTATTTCCATTTGTTTTTATAGCTAATGTTAATTCTTTTTAAAGGCATGATAGACATAATCCGTTTACTAATCATGACATACTCAGCAAGTATGAGATCTGAAATGTTAAAGATTGGGGTACATTTTACAAAATTACTTCAGTAAGTAGGAAAAGCCAATCATAAAACGAATCTGTATTTGTTGATACTACCAAAAACCTTTATTGATATTCCAGACACATATGCTGCCAATGATTTGACTCAAAGTTTCTCAAAAGATTTATCAGTGACATACTTTTCCTATGAAAAGCTTATTACATTATTATGGGGGGTGGGGGAACAAAGAAATCTGATATAGGTCTAAATATGATAAAAGCAATGCAAATTAAATACCAATGATAAAGATAAAATACTTCTGATACATATAAATATAATGTCAGAAACATACATAACGTAAACAAATACAACGTGCCTTCTAATGATATAATCTGCATAATTCCTTGGCCATGTTCCCTTTTATTATTATTAATTTACCCTTAATGTAAAAAGGATAAAATTACTAGAGTTAGTGTATATCATAATAATAACAAACAATAATCCAATTAATTACCGAAAAAAACCTGACAAAGTAATTTTCGTCACGTGACAAGCAAAAACAGGGCGATCGGACGTGCTTCAAATGTGGTCAGCCATTTCCACTTAAAAACAGTTCCCACCAGCACACCGAAGCTGTTATCTATGTTGTGTATATTGGTCACTACTCGAAGTTGTGTAATCGAAACAGTAGACGAAATAGCAATTGGCTAACATTATCAGTCGATGTGATGAGCAGCACAAAAGAAGAAACTGTAACAGACTCCAATTATACATTGGCCGTAAACGGTAACACAGGATTACTCCTGGTATGGTCTCGAAGCAGCAAATGAGGATAGCCAGTCGCTTGTCACCTTTCAGGTCTATACTTTCATCTATCATAATGGAAGACTAACCAATATTACATCGTTCGACAACTGGCTTTATAGCCTCTGTGTCTTCGCCCGCTTGCATCGGAATAATGTGGCAATATTGTTGTCTGGAAACTTTCTCCAAATCGGTGAAGTTGTCGACTACGGACGCTGAGAGTTTATGCTTTCCACCAACTGTACAAAGAGTAGCTCTGCTGTTGTGACGGATGAGGACAACTGCGGTTTCACAGCGAAGAACGACGTCATTGGTATGTGTTTTTTCGGATTGGCCTCATTTGTTTTGTGCATTGTGGTAGCCGGGTGCATTATCACATCATAGACGCCGGATACAGCTTCTTTTACATCGTTATCACAGACGATACAACGAGCTGTCAGTTTGGGATGCAAAGATTACTCCTTTGAATTGGGTAACCCTTTACTGTTGAAACTTGCCCTACACTTGGAGGCAAACGCTAATTATCTTCCCTGATTTTTCTGTTCAAACTTCAATATTTGGAATTTAACCAAACCCTGACCAATTTTTATTTAAACATTTACCAATAACTCATTATTCAAGATAGCTGATTCCAAGAAAGTTCAGCGCGATCATGTGTTATATAAATTTGAATCTAGAATTTCCCCATGTCCTGGCCAAATGTTATCCAATCCGGACAGATGAATATGTACTTTTCACCTAACGCTGGCCACCCCTTATTAACCTTATCATACTTTAATAAAGAGTCGTTCGCACTCCCAACCAAATTACGCTATCAATGCAACCCATCTGATTAGACATGTGTAATGTTTCACCAGTCCGTAAGCCGCCAAGCAAAAACAAAAAACAAATTAGTTACAGCCATGGAGTTTGGGAGTAGAACACCCAAGTTAGATCAACCCCATTATTAAATTAAACTTTTTTCTAACCCCCCCTAAAATTAAAAAAAAAAAAATATATATATATATATATATATAATTAAAGGGGAGAACACTTTTTAAAATTAAAAAGAAATTTGTTTCCAAGGCCAACAAAAAATTTTACAAAAAACCAAACAAAAAGATAAAATGGTTTTAAACCGAGGCATGTGTGTGTGTGTGTGTGTTTGTGTGTATATATATATATATATATATATATATATATATATATATATATATATATATTATATATATATTTTTGTATATATATTAATTGCTGTATCTTTCTTCAAATTTTAACTATAAAAACTATAAAACCCCTAATTGCCCATTTGCCCTTCAAAGGTCTTTTTTTCAAGGGGCCCAGGCGTCACGAAGCTTTTTACTTTTAAAAAAACTGTTTAGCTTAATTGCTATTAAAAGACTGGCACCTGCGCTGAAGCAGACCGTAATAGCATGTCACAGCTTCGTTACTGTTAAAACTTTCAAACAAGACCCAATGTCTGCTATTCTAACTGTGTAGGGAAAGAACCCATAAATGTAGGTTCGAGTCCGATTTGAATCCAAAAGCTGGAGATTTCCGATGATTTGCAACGTAGAACCCCGATATTTCCTCTCTATTATTCTTGCTTGCTTGTAGTTCTGAGAGTATCCCCAGGTTGTCACTTGTTTGGCACAGCCTGGATTCTAGAGTATCATCATTCTCTTATACTGACTTTAAATAGCAAAATTGTATACCAATCTTACCACTGTCCATACTAGCACCATTTCCAATTATTATTAATAATCAACTTAAAAGCTTTGTAAACACTTTGTATACTACTACCACTACAACTACTAATGATAGCAATAATAATCGGGGCTTGAACCTGGGCGCTATCGATCTCTGGCTAACTGCACTAACAGTTACGCCCCAACAATAGATAAAATGAGGCTGGAGCTAACAATGATAAGGCACCTTTTCTTGCACACAAACCTCTTTTTCGAAACGATTACATTTACACTACGCTAACAGACATCACATTTATACTACGCTAACAAACATAATATTTACACTACGCTAACATACATAACATTTACACTACGCTAACAAACATAACCTTTACACTACGCTTACAAACAAAATATTTATACTACGCTAACATACATAACATTTTCTCTACGGAAACATACATAATATTTTCCCTAAGCTAACACACATAATATTTACACTACGCAAACAAACGCAATATTTACACAACGCTAATAAACATAATATTTACCATACACTAACAAGCATAACATTTACGCTACGCAAACAAACATATTCTTTACACTACGCAAACAGACATAACACTTTCCCAACTTTTTCCCTAACAAACAAAAAAACCGTTTTTAAATTCAGCTAACAAACATAATATTTGCACTACCATAAATAATATAACATTGACTCTACGCTAACTAATATCATAGCATTTAAAAACATAGTATTTACACTACGCTAACAAATATAACATTTACACTATGCAAACTGGCACAACATTTATCCTTCTTTAATCTTGGCGAGTTACCTAATCGACCTATTCGTAGTTCTAACAGACATAATATCGACACATCGCTAACAGACATAACGTTTACACTAAGGTAATACACATAACATTTACACTACCCTAACAAACATGATATTTATTCTACGCTAATCGAGATAATATTTACATTACGTAAATAGACATGACATTTACACTACGCTAACTAATATAACACACCCACGCAAAGAGACAAAACATTTAAACTATGCTAACTAACATAACATTTATACTACGCTAACAGAGATAACATTTACACTACGCTAACAAACATAACATTTACACTACACTAACATACATGACATTTACACTACGCTAACTAATGTAAGATTTACACTACGCTAACTAATGTAAGATTTACACTACGCAATATTCATAATATTTAAACTACGCTAAGTACCTTAACCTTTACACTACGCTAACAGATATAACATTTACATTACACTAACAGATATAAAATTTACATTACACTAACATATGCATAACATTTACACTACGCTAATAGACATATTATTTACAATGCGATAACAAACATAACATTTACACTACGCTAACAAACTTAACATTTACACTACACATACAGGCATACTATTTACATTATGCTAACATACATAACATTTACACTACGCTAACAATCATAGTATCTACACTACGCTAACAAACATAACATTTACACTACGCTAACTGGCACAAATTGTATCCTTCTTTTATCTGGGCGTGTCACCTAATCGAGTTTAGTGCTATATGAAGATATCAAGCTTCAAATTAGCTGAACATACTTTATTCTGGAATTAAACTTTGATGTTTGAAATTAAAATAAGCAAAACAATTGTTTATAAATTCAGTGTATCTACATTCCTCTATCTCCACAACTTATTGTAATTTTTCAGATTTCAAATATGTCTGGCTCCATAAAGACACAAAGAAATAGACACCTTTGCAGGTATTTAGCTGTGTACGGAATATATCCATCTTCCTACCAAGCAATAAATTAATCTAACTGGTATTCAAACATAAAAAAATAACAAAATATAGCTATTTAAATACATATGTTTCAACTTATAAGTAAAAATGAATAAGGCAATTTGCTGATGTTAATTCCTATAATCGCATATAATTATTTGCTCTCAATCATCAGAACTATGCCAGACAGGGAACATCTTTCTTCCAGAATATGCAAAATGTTGACTCCAAAATGCGAACATTTCTTGAGAATGATGTATTTTCAATCAGACATACCAAAAAGGATTACAATAGATGATTCATCGATCTGTCTTTACAATGGACTATAAACCGGACGATACATCATTAATAAAAGGCGTTGTTGCATTCCGAAATGCAAAGAATGCAATGTGAATGTGTTCATTTATAAAGTCACAAAGGGCTATGGCAATCACTGCACTGAGATCCAGGACTCGAACTGGGATAACATTCAGCCACTCAGTGTCTTCAATCCAGAAATTAGAATAAGATAACAGTCAAATAATGGCACTGAGTAAAACATTATTTCTCAGATGAATTTTCGAACCTTTTGATAAATATTGCAATTGGACGAATAACATCTAAGGGAACTGAATCATATCTTCTGAATATACTAAAAAGGGGCCAGCAGATAAGTAGAGAATCAGCCACTTTCTTAAAACTGTCAAGCGTATTCGAATACAGAACAGTTTGGCTGAAACTGTCAAGAGGAAAACAAATACACCAGCCTCAGACATGGAACAAAAAATTACTAAGAGCCTCAGGGACGTGTTCTTACATATGATCATTGTTGTTGCCCTGAAGACAACTTTGAATCTTCGAAATATCCAGTCCAACCCAATCACAATATATCCGTTATATCTGCAAACTAAAATTACGGAATCGGAGTTATTAAGAAGCTTTGATTTGTTTTGGCTTAATTTCTTTATAACTAGGTCTACAACTAAGTATATTCATGTACTAGCCACCACAGATGGTTTATCGGATTATTTAATTGTAATAAAGCAGTAATAAAGGGTTGTCATAATCCAGATGACTTTAAGTGTAATATTCTTTATCAGTAAATTCACAACATTGACATTCTTGCATTTAATGATGACCTAGTAAAATCTGAACTCATCAACAACTCTAAAGTTGACATATCAGAATTGTGTGAACAATACCACACCACACTTGAATCATTACTTGACAAATACGCACCTGTCATATCAAAATCGGTAGAAATTTAACCACCTGCACTTTAACTATCCCCTGTTATTATTAATGCCAAAGTACGTCGTGGCTATTTAAAACGTTAATGGAGTAAATCACACACACAATTTAACTTAGATATATTAAGCCGTGCCATTTCTGCAATAGACTCATTAGTAAAGTTAAATCTCACTTTTATAGGAACTTCATCTCCACCAACGCTGACAATCCTCAGCAACTCTGGAACTATATAAATAGGACTCTCCACGGAAAGTCTTCTGTTTCTCTGCCCGCTCACGATTCGCATTTCAAGAATTTGATTACCCAAATTCATGTTTCTTCCCCCAAGTTATGATTACAGTTGTCATAATGAATTTTCAGTTGTTCATCAGCTTTGCAGTGTTTAAACCAGCCTCTCTTAATAAAGTTTGCAAAGATAATAAATGTCTCACGAAGCTCTGGAGTGTTCGGTTCTGATTTTAAACATGCTCACGTGAACCCTCTTCTTAACTATTGACTTAAACAGCTATAGACCTATTTACAATCTATCCTTCATATCTAATGTATTAGGAAAGGTCGTAGCCAGTAGTTTGAATTTTCACATCAACTACAAAAACTTGTCTGGTGTTATTCAGTCTGCTAATAAACAATTTCACTTAACCGAAACCGCTCTACTGAAAGGTTCCATCGACATATCACTAAACATAAACAAAGTAGAGATCACAGCACTAACACTATTTGGTCTATTTGGAGATGATGACTGAATTGATTATTCTGTTCGTCAAGATCGCCTCCCTGATTGGTATGGCATATCGGTCATAATACTCACTTGAATCCTCTCATTCTTAGCAAATGGATCTGAACCAATAAAAATAAGAAACTCTTTTTCAGAGGCAGTTTCCATGTTTTGCTGTGTTTTCCAAGGCTCTGTTTTTCGACAGCTGCTGTTTACTTTGTATACTACACCACTTCGTTCTCTTATTCATAGCCACAAATTCGTTCAGCATTTATATGCAGATGACCCCCAAGTATACATATCTTTCTCTACAGCAGACATTGATTTTCCTCTTACATACCTAGGTTACTGTATCATTGATATATCCGGTAGGATGAAAAATAACAGATTTAGTCTCGTGCAGACAAAATATATTTCATTAATATAGATACAAACAGACAACGGAGCAAAGTTATTTATCTCTTCCTAACGCCCATCCATCGCCCCCCCCCCAGACACTGTACCATATCTTGGTGATACGTTTAAAAGTGATTTTAATTTCAGAAGACATATTTTTCTAACATGTCGCTACTACTTCTATCAAATACATAAATGTCGCTGTATTTGTCGCTATTCTTCTCTCTAGTCGTCAAAATCATTGGTTCGTCATTTATTACTAGCAGGCTTGATTACTATAAATATCTTCTTTAAATTATTATTATCATAATCATCATCATCATCATCATCATCATCATTATAAGCAGTAGTTTTAATTTTAATTTTATATTTATATACCTCAGCTTGGTTAGTATTATGAGCGCCGAACTAAAAGTTATGATTAGGAATTTGCATACTAAGTGAAGGATAAAGAGAAAAGGATTTTGCTGTAAAGTGTGTTGCTCGAAGACAGTGGTACATAATGATATCATCAAGTTCAATTCTGATAGGACATTTCGTGACAAGAACAAGGTCTGGTCTTCCGTGAAAGACTATGCACAAGGGAAAGACCATTCAATGACAAAGATAGTAATACCCTCTCCAAAGAGCTGCTGAAGAAACATCGTGGTATGTTATGCTTAAAATGTACAGAAAAGAGTTTCTGCACTGTTTCGAGACGCGTCAGCAAAGAATTTCGACTGAAGACCCACAGACCGGCGCTAAAGCCATACCTGACATTAGTGATGAAAAAGAGAGACTGGACTTTTCCAGACGTCATCGCCGTTGGATTATCGCTTGAGTTGAAGAACGTGTTCATTTCTGTCAAATGCACCATGTAGCAAACTTTTACGTCGCCACACGCGCATTAGGCGGCCATGGAGTAAGCGTTTTGACAAGTTCATCATCGACGTTTTTGAAGAAAAACGAGATAACTGTGCTGGAATGGCCCGAAAACAGCCCATAACTCAATCCAATTGAGAACCCGTCAACTGTTTTGAAGGATAATGTGGCACATAACTACCGTCAAGCGCTGAGAACCTCAGACAAGCAAATAAGTAAAATTGGAACGCTGAACTCACCCAGGAGTACTGCGAATCCATAAAATCCATCGTGCCGCAGCGCATCCAAGCAAAGGAAGACATATTAAATACTAAAAAGTGGTGATTCTGACACTTTTAGGTGTTATTAAGTTTAACAGTGTGTTGTATTATGCCTATGGTAGGGAATAAACGTATACAATTAGGTATGGAGGCACAGTTTTGTCAATTGTATTAAAAACATTCTGTCTGGTCTAAAACGTTCGCCAATGTCTGTAAATTATCATCTAAAGCATGTGCCTATCTGTAAAAGAAACACTCAGGGAAGGCACAATATCCAGGCAGTGCTCTAGAAAGTTTGGACTTGCGTTGTTCGAGAATGTCACAACCGTTTGTTACAATGATGTATCTCCTCTCATTTCCCACCCAACAATCCACAATGACGTTAAGCATGGATCATACTTCTGGACGTTCTTGGTCAAGTGCAGTAATTAATATCGCTAACACATCAGTGTCCGATGCCCTTACGATGCTATTGCAGGTGATATTTGCAACATGGAATACAATCAATGTATTAGCTCTTCGTGGTCCCATTGAACGTGCAGCAGGTTTGTCACTGGCGCTAATCATGGTCATACTAGAAGTAGTCACCACCGTGTGATGCAAAAAAAGTCACCGCTCCCAAGATATGCAAGTAATGATATTGTTTCCATTCAT
Source organism: Paralvinella palmiformis (assembly GCA_025642065.1). NCBI lineage: Eukaryota > Metazoa > Annelida > Polychaeta > Terebellida > Alvinellidae > Paralvinella > Paralvinella palmiformis. The sequence goes on along the minus strand of JAODUP010000007.1, from coordinate 84,603 downwards.
TCAGACAGCAAATCGACAGTTCTTTCTTCAAGTTTCCATTGGAGAGGGGGTTTTGTTCGCTCTCTTTCATCGTCTGCTCAGAAACTTTAATGATATAGGCTGTCCTTACTACACCATGACGCATCCTCTCACTGTCTTTGAATGCTCTATATACTTAGCATAGAAAATATATTCCGTGCAATTGATGCATACTAGGCACCTGTGATTATTTATGAGAGAACAGTAAGTAGAACAAACCGACAAGAGTGGACATGGACTTCGAAGCTTCTTAATAACTCCGATTCCGTAATTTTAGTTTGCAGATATAACGGATATATTGTGATTGGGTTGGACTGGATATTTCGAAGATTCAAAGTTGTCTTCAGGGCAACAACAATGATCATATGTAAGAACACGTCCCTGAGGCTCTTAGTAATTTTTTGTTCCATGTCTGAGGCTGGTGTATTTGTTTTCCTCTTGACAGTTTCAGCCAAACTGTTCTGTATTCGAATACGCTTGACAGTTTTAAGAAAGTGGCTGATTCTCTACTTATTTGCTGGCCCCTTTTTAGTATATTCAGAAGATATGATTCAGTTCCCTTAGATGTTATTCGTCCAATTGCAATATTTATCAAAAGGTTCGAAAATTCATCTGAGAAATAATGTTTTACTCAGTGCCATTATTTGACTGTTATCTTATTCTAATTTCTGGATTGAAGACACTGAGTGGCTGAATTTTATCCCAGTTCGAGTCCTGGATCTCAGTGCAGTGATTGCCATAGCCCTTTGTGACTTTATAAATGAACACATTCACATTGCATTCTTTGCATTTCGGAATGCAACAACGCCTTTTATTAATGATGTATCGTCCGGTTTATAGTCCATTGTAAAGACAGATCGATGAATCATCTATTGTAATCCTTTTTGGTATGTCTGATTGAAAATACATCATTCTCAAGAAATGTTCGCATTTTGGAGTCAACATTTTGCATATTCATACAAAGAATTATATGCGATTATAGGAATAAACATCAGCAAATTGCTTTATTCATTTTTACTTATAAGTTGAAACATATGTATTTAAATAGCTATATTGTGTTATTTTTTATGTTTGAATACCAGTTAGATTAATTTATTGCTTGATAGGAAGAGGGATATATTCCGTACCCAGCTAAATACCTGCTAAATTGTCTATTTCTTTGTGTCTTTATGGAGCCAGACATATTTGAAATCTGAAAAATTACAATAAGTTGTGGAGATAGAGGAATGTAGATACACTGAATTTATAAACAATTGTTTTGCTTATTTTAATTTCAAACATCAAAGTTTAATTTCAGAATAAAGTATGTTCAGCTAATTTGAAGCATGATATCTTCATATAGCACTAAACTCGATTAGGTGACACGCCCAGATAAAAGAAGGATACAATTTATGCCTGTTAGCATAGTATAAATGTTATGTTTATTAGCGTAGTGTAAATACTATGATTGTTAGCGTAGTGTAAATGTTATGTATGTTAGCATAATGTAAATACTATGTCTATTAGGGTAGTGTAAATGTTATGATGATGATGATGATGATTGATATTTTACGGCCACTTTTGTGCACATGGTAGGCTAAATGGGCCGAGCGACCTCCAAAGGTAATGAAATGTAAATGTTATGCATGTTAGTGTAATGTAAATGTTACATCTGTTAGCGTAATGTAAAGGTTATGGTACTTAGCGTAGTTTAAATATTATGAATATTTGCGTAGTGTAAATCTTACATTAGTTAGCGTAGTGTAAATCTTACAATAGTTAGCGTAGTGTAAATGTCATGTATGTTAGTGTAGTGTAAATGTTATGTTTGTTAGCGTAGTGTAAATGTTATCTCTGTTAGCGTAGTATAAATGTTATGTTAGTTAGCATAGTTTAAATATGATGTCTCTTTGCGTGGTGTAAGTGTTATATTAGTTAGCGTTGTGTAAATGTCATGTCTATTTACGTAATGTAAGTATTATCTCGATTAGCGTAGAATAAATATCATGTTTGTTAGTGTAGTGTAAATGTTATGTCTATTACATTAGTGTAAGCGTTATGTCTGTTAGCGATGTGTCGATATTATGTCTGTTAGAACTACGAATAGGTCGATATGGTAACTCGCCAAGATGAAAGAAGGATAAATGTTGTGCCAGTTTGCATAGTGTAAATGTTATGTTTGTTAGCGTAGTGTAAATACCATGTTTGTAAATGCTATGATATTACTTAGCGTAGAGTCAATGCTATATTATTTATGGTAGTGCAACTATTATGTTTGTTAGCTGAGCTTAAACGTTATGTTTGTTAGCAAAGTGTAAATATTATGTATGTTTGTGTAGTGCAAATGTTATGTCCAGTTAGCGTAGTCTAAGTGTTATGTCTGTTTGCGTAGTGTAAAGAATATGTTTGTTTGCGTAGCGTAAATGTTATGTTTGTTAGTGTACGGTAAATATTATGTGTGTTAGCTTAGGGAAAATATTTTGTTTGTAAGCGTAGTGTAAAGGTTATGCTTGTTAGCGTAGTGTAAATGTTATGTATGTTAGCGTAGTGTAAATATTATGTGTGTTAGCGTAGTGTAAATGTTATGTTTGTTAGCGTAGTGTAAATGTTAGGCATGTTAGCGTAGTGTAAATATTATATTTGTTAGCGTAGTATAAACGTGATGTCTGTTAGCGTAGTGTAAATGTAATCGTTTCGAAAAAGAGGTTTGTGTGCAAGAAAAGGTGCCTTATCATTGTTAGATCCAGCCTCATTTTATCTATTGTTGGGGCGTAACTGTTAGTGCAGTTAGCCAGAGATCGATAGCGCCCAGATTCAAGCCCCGATTATTATTGCTATCATTAGTAGTTGTAGTGGTAGTAGTATACAAAGTGTATACAAAGCTTTTAAGTTGATTATTAATAATAATGGAAATGGTGCTAGTATGGACAGTGGTAAGATTGGTATACAATTTTGCTATTTAAAGTCAGTATAAGAGAATGATGATACTCTAGAATCCAGGCTGTGCCAAACAAGTGACAACCTGGGGATACTCTCAGAACTACAAGCAAGCAAGAATAATAGAGAGGAAACATCGGGGTTCTACATTGCAATACATTGGAAATCTCCAGCTTTTGGATTCAAATCGGACTCGAACCTACATGTATGGGTTGTTTCCCTACACAGTTAGAATAGTAGACATTGGGTCTTGTTTGAAAGTTTTAACAGTAACGAAGCTATGACACGCTATTATGGTCTGCTTCAGCGCAGGTGCCAGTCTTTTAATAGCAATTAAGCTAAACAGTTTTAATAGTAGTCGCTTCGTGACGCCTGCCCGTTTATATATATATATATATATATATATATATATATATATATATATATATATATATATATATATATATATATACAAATTCTCATGAACAGGTTTAGGATACCCTGTAAGTTAAGGACGATATAATATCTTTTTGTTGGTTTCTTTTGTAATCTTTTTGTTGGTTTTCATTGGCATCATCAAAGGTGCTAAGTACTATAATGTTATCAGCCTTTGAATTATATATATATATATATATATATGTGTGTGTGTGTTATATATGGGTGCTTAGAAATTAAGCTAAACATTCTCACTACTGCCGTGATCTAACTTGGGTGTTCTACTCCCAAACTCCACGGCTGTAACTGATTTACTTTTTGTTTTTGCTTGGCGGCTTACGGACTGGTGAGACATTACACATGTCTAAGCAAGAAAAGTCGCCACTCTAGAATCAGTCCCCTGAAGAAACGTCCAGAGTTTGAATTCACGGTTCGAGATTCTCTGTGCCCGTGCCTTATTATAGACAGCAAAACACACATTGCCCGTGCCAGAGATTGAGCTTCGTGATTTCTTTTTACTAATTTTGTAATATTTTATACAAAGGGTTAGTAACGAGTAGGTCATATGTATTATATTCGTATGCTTATGAGGCATTTGAGCCTCCAGCAAATATTACAAGGCATATTATGCTGCGGTTTAGCGTGAAATTAGCCAAATAAAAGGCAGAAAATAAGTAGTGGTTTTACAGTATGCATGCCTCCCCACCCATTAACACCTATGTATAAAGTTAAAAATGTTCATATTGGTACATGTATTCCTAGATCCAAACAACATATTACTGCATTGCCTACTAGAAAAGATGAAGAAAGCATCAAGTTGAAGTACTTGCTCTTGCTGAAGCTAATGGCAGTGATAACGATGAAGCCAGTGTTCTAGTAGGTGCTATTGTTGCTCCTGGTGTACATGAGAGAGGTGATGCTGACCATATTGTCATGTGGATGATAGAAATGACAGCAATAGCTGAACTTTTTTGGAATTAGCTATCTTGAATAATGAGTTATTGGGAAATGTTTAAATAAATATTGGTCAGGGTTTGGTTAAATTCCAAATATTGAAGTTTGAATAGAAAAATCAGGGAAGATAATCAGCGTTTGCCTCAGAAAAAAATGATTATTTTACTGATAATGAGCATGATGGATCAGGTGCATGATATCAAGTAAGCATATTCTTATTTAATTTCCGATATGATGCCACATATTATTACAGGTTAGTTTTAGTGACGTATCGTTCCTTATCTGAACTTTTCATGTATGCACAGAGTAATTGATGAGACAAGTTAGGTGGCCAGTACACACACACACACACACACACACACACACACACAGAGACAGAGAGAGAGAGAGAGAGAGAGAGAGAGAGAGAGAGAGAGAGAGAGAGAGAGAGAGAGAGAGAGAGAGAGAGAGAACTAAATAGTGTTTATACTAAAACAATTAGAAGAGAATCAAAATCATTGCACATTCCGCTTTAATTATCTGAAATAAACGTTATGCCAGTGGCTAAGGCTACTCTTTTTACCGCCCTGTAGAGCTCGCTTGGCTCTCTCTCTCTCTCTCTCTCTCTCTCTCTCTCTCTCTCTATATATATATATATATATATATATATATATATATATATATATATATATATATATATTAAGGCTGAACATTCATTATTAAGGATGTTGTTTGTCTATGGAAAAAAACTTTAACATTAGGGTTGGGTAGCATTTATTTGCACTACAGCGATAGACTACTATTATCAACCAATTTATGTAAATATTGTAGACACATTGTCTATATGAACCTATTTTTAATCAACATGTATCTCGTGAACAATTTTGCGCATATAAATTTGTGAGCGTAACTATTTTAGTGTATGACGAACTGGCTACGATTCATATCTGAAATGCGTTCTATAACTAACTTGTCATTCCAAGTTGACAACTCTCAAACCACGATTGTGTGACAATGATTAAATTATTTGAAATATTTACTTAACCTTCATATCTCAGGCTAGTTATGTCTAGAGAGAGTGCCTATTTTAATATTTTGTGTCGTACTACTAAAATTTCCTTTAATTAAATTGTTATCAAATATGTAATCACATGTAATCACGAAAATATGCACGCCGCGTGTACATACCTTCGCGCGCGCGCACACAGACACACACACACCTGCCAGCCAACAGCCTGGTGAGACAATATGTCGATGCCGTTATACCAAAAACAAAAACATAAATGCAGTTATTGTTGATGGCATCTGAAAACAATATGTCATTAGGCAGACATTAACACATGTTGGCCATAAACATTCTCTTATTAACAATAACTATATATATATATATATATATATATATATATATATATATATATATATATATATATATATAGAGAGAGAGAGAGAGAGAGAGAGACTGTTTACATTGCGTCCACTCGTTATGTTTATAGTTTGTAATAAAGACATTAGTCATTTAGCCTGCGGTGTCCTAACTCGAACCTTCGTCGTCTCTGTCTCAACGAAGTTATCTTCATTCGACATTGTCCAAGATGCTTGTTCTGACCAAATGTCAGATATTTATCCCTTTGGCTCTGTGTCCTGCCATCTCCTAGCGTTACCATTCTCCGGATATTGGCATGCAACGAAGTATTTCGCGACGACGACATATTAATATTCATTACAATTAGCACGGAATGCCAATCGTCCGCGAAACCCACTTGCTGCGTCGTACGCCTCGAGTACACACCATACACACCGTTCATTCACCACCAAACGATCGTTATCAGTAGAGTGATATCTGGTCGTGTTTTAGACTTATCAAGACGACGACGGGATAAATCAGGAGAACATGGCCGAGCCAGAACCGACCCACGAACCGACGGCTGAAGGGGAAGTAGAACCGGAAATAGATCCGGAAATGCATCCGGAAATTCATCCGGAAATTCATCCAGAAATGCATCCGGAAATGCATCCAGAAATGCATCCGGAAATACATCCGGAAATGCATCCGGAAATGCATCCAGAAATGCATCCGGAAATGGAGCCGGAAGGATTGGCTGGAATTGATATCAACTTAGCTATAGGAGTGTCGGTTGCTGCCATTGTCTTCATCATTATCATCATAGTGGTCGTGGTAGGATTTATTTGTTTACTATCAGTTAAATATGCTTATTGATAGTTAATGTCAAAAAAGCTATTGATTGATTGATTGATTGATTGATTGATTGAGTGAGTGAGTGAGTGAGTGAGTGAGTGAGTGAGTGAGTGAGTGAGTGAGTCAGTCAGTCAGTCAGTCAGTCAGTCAGTCAGTCAGCGCTTTCTTTAGCTAATCACCCCTGAGAAGTGAGAAGGACGGAATGTCTTACAGACAGATACAGGTAACTCTGTGCTTAAATCCCAGGAACTTTGGTTCTGCAGTCCAGAGTACAGTAACTCGTGTGATACGGAAAGGTTTACAGTGTAATAAAGTAACAATATCAACTATTATAACCAGTTATATAATACTAGTCATTTCATGGAACCGTATATCATACTAATTAATCGGTGTTTTTCCTTCCTATGATATTAGCGTTAGTGTTTAAGTATATACAATTCTTAGTTCATTATCATTTATTAATTGGCTTAAATGTCGTTTGCTTTATCAGATAGTGGTCATGAAGAAGAGAAGGGCGAGGCGTCGAAGTAACACATCAGGAAAGAAACATGTAATGGAAGATTAAATTGTTTTTATCTTCTGTTAATTCGTTTTTTGCCAGAATCTTTTAGGAATTATTTAATTACGTTAAGTTTATTGAATCCGGAAACGATAACATCTATCGGAAGTTTACTAAATTGTTCAGAAGATAAACACTGAGGTTGCTAAACATATTTTTGTTCCATAAAATAGGATATGGAAGCGAGCATCACCTCACCGCCATCCTATACGGAAAATGGAAGGATGTAGACTGTACAAGAAACATCAGAGAACGCCATGGCCTGGTATAACATGTCTAACGATAATGCGGCTAATTTCCTAAGCATATATATATATATATATATATATATATATAGTGTGTGTGTGTGTGTGTGTGTGTGTGTGCGTATGCTTATGTGTATTAATGGTTGTATGTATGTATGTGGCGCGCGCTCGTGGTTACGTATATGTGGGTATATGTCTGTGAATACATATATCTCTCTAAGTGTGCCTCTGTGCGACCGTGTGTGCATGTATGCTTGTGTATGTCTGAGAATCAGATCAAGTCGTCTTAACGTTATCTATGCTAAGTTAGAAAAGGTTATGGGAAGCAGATCACATGATCTTTGTTTATATGACATAACTAGGTCATGGAGCTATATGTAGACTTATAAGCAGGTGAATTGTATAAGTAATCTCTGACAGTTAACATACATAATATTTTTTGGTTTATTCAGGTTTTTGCGAGTATATTATCTAAACGCTTACATAAATTTCTGCTACAAAGAATATAATATTTTCTATAACAAGTACTTAACCACCAGTGATTATTCTTGCCACTTATATGTGAATAATGTTTTTATTAATAAAACATCGTCTATGTATATACAGAAATTTGAATATCCGTGCAGATTTTTAACTATGATTAAACGGTGTTTGGTTTTATCTCATCATGCTTGAGTTTAGGCGTGAGTGAGTGTGTGCATGCATAAGTATGTGTGTTTATACATTCTCTGTGGAAGAAAAATTGGTAACAGAAAACGCTTAGATGTCTTCTGAAGCACTACAAAATCCAACTTTTCAAGTGTATAATGTGTATGAATACCAGCAAAAGTAGACATTCATGTAAAGAAAGACCCATGGTATGAGACTTGATGATTGGTTATGTGTATATATAGATTGTTAGGATTTTCGGGGTTACTCGATTTGTTACTAGAAACAGAAAAGTGTTCCCGTCATAATGTGACATATTGCGCATTATGTCGCTAAAATATTTAATAAGCAGACTGACCATTTATTTCAAGGCGCATATTTACAAGAAAGAAACATTAATGTCTAAAATAGTTATTACCTCATGTAAATCTACATCAGTTAGTTAATTAAGCTAGATGCAATTGTTTTGAAATGCATGTATTTACTGTAATGTATTTTCATTAATGGTAAGGCAGAAAACCTTTTGTCAGCTATCCAGCTCCTCAAAGGGCTTTTGATTAGCCTCCACACAGAGAAACTACGCTCTGCTTCCACAAATGTGGCAAGCAGAGTACATTCTAATACAAGTACTATTCTAAAGTTTGGAAAAGAATCTGGATATGCAGATACTAAGGATTTCATCAATGTATCTGGTAAATCCTACTGCCTGGACCACATATTGAACCATCTCTTTATCTAATGACCTCGGCGTTCGCAGGTCGTCATGCTATAATTAAAATTGCTCTGGGGGACGCATCCCAAGTTTGACATTTAAAGATGGTATTAGACTCAGCAAAGCACTCTCTGGCCAGCAGTTATCTGCAGAGAAATGATTCTGCAACTGTTATAGTAAGCTATCAATAAAAGGAATGCCAATTTATGTACTGTAATTAAGAAGAGGTGTATAAGCGGGTACATTAGACCCATTACACTTAACCCTTAGAACCCTTGGCATTTCCTCGTCAGTATCTATATATGAAGCCAGCTGCCTTGCTACGTCGTACCATCTCTGCAATTCTACACCAATATCATCCCTAAAACCTTGAATCTCTGATTTGATATTGTCAATCATTGCGTAGAACTAAAACATGTCAATATCTCTTCTTTGTAGTTTACCTTTCAAACTTTTCAAAAAATCCAACAGTAACTTCAAAACTTTGCAGACTACTTTTCATACCATGAGCTATAGTCTTGGTGTCACTTTCCCAATTCCAACGACTTTCATTAACCTCTGGACAAAGATATGGATTAACCATAGCATCAAAGCAAGTGACCTCGTGTTCATAACACTCACAAAAGGTTTCCAAACAAGAAAGACTTTCAACCTAGCGTGTCTTGCACAAACCTTTAAGTTTCTTGTGGCGAGTATTGGGGCAATCGGCAAAATATTTTAATTATTAAGTTATTATTTAACAGACAAATCACAATTATTCTTCAATTTACAAATAAAATGTCTTAAATAATAATGTTATCAGCCACACATTACACAATACTCAATGTGTGATTATTTAAGAATCGCCAAATGATATATTCAATTTAAAGATGGAGGATCCCCACTAGAGATGGGGTGGGTTTCTGACCCCCTGAGAAGTGGGGGGTCCTGTACCTGACACTCCATAGACCGCCACTATATATATATATATATATATATATATATATATATATATATATATATATATATATATATATTGTGTGTGGTGCATGGTGCGTGAGTGCGTGAGTGTGCGTGTTTTGGGGTAACATATAAAGAGGCAACAGGCACAGAGCATCAACATATCTAAACATCCTTCGAGACCTACCTCCATAAATCTAAATACAAATACAACTATACATAAATTAATCTAAAAATAAAATGTTTCATACCTCCACATATTGATAGATGTATGCGTATACCTAAGCATGTGTCTGGTCTACTCATCAGCCTGTGGGAACCAGCTAATTCGCTTTTCGTACGCGACAAATATGTCACGCCCACAGGAAAGCGGCTACATGCAGGCTACGTACAAAAAGCGGAAGCACGTTAAAACATATCATTTGATACCACAGCTCGCAGCAAACAACACGTGCGTGTGGTTCAATGATGACTTGATACATACATATATTAACTATTTTGACACCACAGTTTACACTCAACAGGAATTTTCTGTGGTCCAAAAGAAACCTGTATATAAAACATTTCGACACCTCAGATGCTGACCTCAGCTTTATTCTGGGTTCGAATAACTGAATAAATCCTACCTATATGAACCATGTATCGATCAATACACGTCCGACTAGTCTGGCATCGAAGTTGTTCTCTAACATAAGTGAAAAGTTAAGCCTTTTATATACCCTCAGCGTGTTAACAAACATTGCAGTTTGTTCACCACAATATAATGTACACTCAATCAGTATGGACACACTGAAGTGATTTAACTAAAATAAAAACAAAGTAGCAATACTGCACAATGGATTATTACTGGACTAGAACGAAATATCGTCTCAAACCTGAGTAAATACTATGATTTACTCGAACCTAACAGCTAATCCTCATACGTTTCCGTTCATCACTAAGTGAACGTTCATTCACGCCTAATTTAGCGTCCCTTAGTGTATGCAGTTAGGTGTGGTGGGATCTAAATTAAAGCGCCTATCCACTTGACCTATTTGACTCGTGGTTCAGAACAGCGGATTTCAGGCAGATCTCCGATACTGCGAATGACACGTCGGGATTATAATAGCTATACATTTAACAAATTTCCTACATCAGTGTAATCTAATTACTCATAATATGAGAAAAACTCTGTCCGCAGCTTAATACCCATGGAGATGCCTGCCGGAGTAACAAACGACTCCAGGAGTATAAATCCATCAAGCAGCATTGTATGAATTAATAGGTCGTTTCGCCAGACCACATAAGAGGACAACAATATAGATTCTACATTATACATAACAAAGCTAATAGACTCAAACATGTTGTAATAACGACATAACTTTCTTACATTGGTGTAATAAGGAATCTGGATGGAAATAGATAAGATGTCTGGCACGGGCAATGTGCGTTTTAGGGTACATAGTAAGAGGCAACGGGCACAGAGCATCAACATATCTAAACATCCTTCGAAACCTACCTCCATAAATCTAAATACAAATACAACTATACATAAATTAATCTAAAACTAAAATGTTTCATACCTCCACATATTAATAGATGTGTGCGTATACCTAAGCATGTGTCTGGTCTACTCATCAGCCTGTGGGAACCAGCTAATTCGCTTTTCGTACGCGACAAATATGTCACGCACACAGGAAAGCGGCTACATGCAGGCTACGTACAAAAAGCGGAAGCACGTAAAAACATACCATTTGATACCACAGCTCGCAGCATATCTATTTTGACACCACAGTTTACACTCAACAGGAATTTTCTGTGATCCAAAAGAAACCTGTATATAACACATTTCGATCCCGACTAGAGATGGGGTGTGTTTCTGACCCCCTGAGAAGTGGGGGTCCTGCACCTGACACGTGACCGCCCTATATATATATATATATATATATATATATATATATATATATATATATATATATATATTGTGTGTGCGTGCGTGTGTGTGTGTCGTGTGTGTGTGTTGTGTGTGTATGTGCATTTGCGTGTGTGTGTGCGTGTGTGCGTGTGCGTGCGTGCGTGCGTGAGTTATGCAGTGTGTGACATTAATGCTCGACAGCTCGACCGGAACCCGTGTTTCAAGGCCGGTCTAGTATCAATGCCACAGTGCTCGGCCGGCCAGTCTAGTATCGATTTTAATGGGGGGAAAACAATAAAAACGAGTACAGAGCAACAGGCTAAATACTAACAGCTATTCATCAAATAACCAAACTCACGATCTGTTTATTAACTTGTTACATATCAAAGAACAAACAAACAAATAACTTCACTTGCGATATCCCATCAAATCTTGGACATATGCCTTCCGGCTATGAATCAAATTTGCGTGAGCTGGCAATGTCACAATCAACATTCGCATCTTCTCACATGATCAGTGTAAAGAGTGTTCTTGAATTTATCTGAATACTGTAGATCAGTCTAATTTGGCGCATATGAAATAAAGGTGAAAATGGCGAGTGACATAATATAGCCAATTTTTCTGTCGCCAAAATATTATGTTGAACAAAACAATCACTCGTTTAAAAATCATACGTCCCTAACATTATCCTCATCAAAAGCACTCAAAAAGCACTAGCCGTATTTAAGAATATCAGTAATGTGAGAACATTATCTTTTACACCTCCTTATGTACAGTTTGGTGTAACCTTCTCGTCATGTTAATTGCAATTTGGCTTTAGCTGTGGCTAATTTAAGCTGATCTACAGTATGCAGATTAGCCTTTAAAACAAAAGCAAATGTATTAGGCCTACACACTAGATGTATAAAATCCGTCAGTGGGAATTGAAGCGTTTCTTTTATATTTCAATTACTGTCGTGTTTTTCCGGTATACGTCTTTATTAAAAATGTGGAAATCCGCAAAAGAAGTGAAGGAGCAAACTGTACATACATTTTAATAATACATAAATTTGTTGTGGGGGTAGAAATGTCCCAATAAGTTTTGTATTTCATGGATCAGTTTGAGCTGGTAGCCATCTGGATAATTAATTATGCGATAGTGTATACATGCATGTTCAGTGAATGCATTTGGAGAGTGATGACGTCACCAACAACTTATGAATTACAGTATTTCACTGAGCAAAGGTATGTCAGAATTTACTAAGAAACAAAGGATAGTACCAAATATTCATGATGATTCCATATAAGGTTATTGAATGCTGCCAGGAGATAAACTCCGCGTACGTACGAACGTGTACATGCCGTTTTATTGAACCATTGTCAGTTACAATTATGATATTTAAAAGGTTTTTACATTTTTAAATCAATGTATTTCACACAAAGAAAACAATATGCTGAAACTATGGAATAACTCTGAAAAGGATATTGACAATCAAAGAATTACATTTACGCATATTGATGCATTGCAACCAGGACAGCGTAATTAACTCAGTGATTAACTCCTATTGTTTAATTTTCATGGAGGTCTGAACTATGTAACTTTTGCACTCATTCAGTCTAGTGTCAACACAGCCGGTCTAGTGTAAAAATATTTTACTAGACCTGCAGGTTCAGCAAGGCTATAAGTTAGTTTCATACACTGTTTATTTATATACTAGTCTATTAAATGCACTTTATTTATTTCAGGTGCCAGCTATGTGGCACTGCGGCAACATACAGCATCATATTATATCTGCTACTAATTGTATTTATGTATATAAAATATCATATACATGTTGCCGAATAAAAATATCCATCTGACACAAACATTATGATACGAGTCTTCTCGTCATGAAGCACCATTGTAATTTTTATTAATTAACGCATTATTCGCTTGGTGTCGCTGGTAGCTATGACAGGTTTACCCCGATGTAAACACAGTCGGCGGCCATGTTTTCTGACACGCTGTACTTTCATGAAATGGCAATTAATATTAGCACAGTATGTCACAAAGACCTAGCATCCTAAATTCTGAGGTAAGTAGTAATGTTTCCTTGTGGGTAGTGATACAAACTGAAAAATGAATTGGCCATTTATGTTGAGTTTTCTATTGTTTTGAAGTGACGTTTCTCAGTAGACCTTTCTCAAGTTTAGACCCATGACAGTGATGACATGACTGTCCCATGTTATCATATAAACATGTTATATGTAACCTGTTCACTTTATCTGGTCATGATAACAATTATATTTAGAATCTACCATTTATCAAGGTAATAGTATATATCAGTACATGTAATGTTTTTATTGGAGTTATAGACTCTAATATCTTTTGTTTATTATTTTGGAATTTTGAACATTTGGAGTCTTCATCAGTTCATGTCTTGACGCTATAGCTAGACCTAGTTGTACTATTACTAGTCTAGGTCCTAGACTAGTAATAGTACAACTTATAAGTCTAGATCTAATGCAGATTTTTGATATTAGATTTAAACCAAAACTAACTTCATGATAATCCAAGTTCAAAGCTGTCATAACATAATTTTCATTGTTATGCTTACTATTACTTATATTATTAGTCCTGTAGATCTAATGTAGTAATGCTTGTTACGTCTTACGATGGTGTTGTCATTAGGAACTTAGGGCTGATTAAATAATTAATCTTTGCTTATCTGACATCCGTATAGTTATGTCAAACCAGAGTGGTCGCTTAACGACTGTTAAAGTTGTATTTAGTCTACATCTATCAGGTTATATGACACAAGTAAAGCTTTTTAGAGCTATAAAATAGACTCACTGGCTGTTATTGTTAATGTTATATTAGCAGTCATTTCACTATTCTGGTATGTACTGTTTACAGCAAGACTGCTTTATCTGATCAGATGTCGTTCAGCCCACACACCTGAAGAGATAATTTGTCAGCTTTAATTTTAATCAATGACTGGTGAAATGTCTCCATTGATTTCAGGTCATCTCCTCATTTCAACTGTTTCTCCTGTTTTGGTTTCAGAACAATTATTTCCAACAGAACTATGAAATGGTATAATATCCATAATGCCCTCTCATTCCAGATAATAATCTGAGTTTATTTTAGTTTGAACATTGTAGGAATTTAGTACCAATTTATTGATATGAACTGTCAGTATCTAACTGTTGTTAACCTGTAATTTTGCATTATTAACTGGTCATCACCTAACTTAAACAGGCTGTGATATAAGTTAGTCAGCAAATCTTTTGTAAGATTCTTAAAACCAACTTATTTAAATTAGTCTATTAGTAATAGTGGAGTTTAACCTGGGTAAAACTGGTTTAGCCCAGCCCGGCAGGTTAAAACTGGGTTTTACTAGTTAAACACGGGCTAAACTGTTTTTTTTCTTCAGTATATTGATTCATACATTTTATGCACATGAAGAGTAGTTGTTTGGTATGCATTTTAAAGATGTTGTTAAGATGCTGACTATTTTCTCCAACTATGGTCCTATCCAGACTGAGCTGCGTAACAGGTTGGGTCTGGAGAAAGCAGCTAAGCTTGTATCTTGCTATCGTGAACTTTGTGGTGGTGATGATGAATTAGACTGGTGAATATGTGAACACTTTTGTTATTGTTTTGTGTAGTATATTGTTATTTGTGTGCTCAACAATAAATTTTTAATTTGCATTTAGTTGGTTTTCTTGAATCAATTAGTGGTGCATTATGCCTAAAAATGAGTTTAACCCAGTTTAGCCCAACCCAGGTTTAGCCCAGCGGGTGGGTTAAACCTACCGACCCTGGTCAGAACACATTTTGTATACACCATAACTAAAGTTTCCATCTTTTTTCAGACCTGATCTAGAACATTTTGACTTTGATCCTACCTTTTCTTATACAATATTATGTTATAAAATGTTTGATTAAAGTTTTACTGATACTGTATAGTTTTGTTTCATCTATTTCTATGTATTCTACATTTTGTACAAAACATGTGTGTTTATTCTGTATTTTTATATCCTTGATTGAAACACTGTCTATGTAAACATCAGGTGTCGCACATGTAAAGTGAGCAATATTAGGGGTACTATTCACCTCTGTATCAGATGAGCCAGGGCTGCACATAGACATCGGCTCCCGATGGAAGCGAATGTATTCCATGGATCAAATATCCAGGGACGATAATTGGAAAAGGTGTGCACAATTGAGTTTTGCCCAGGGCCAGAAAAATCGGTAGCTCGGACTTATGGAATTTCTGTTCTGGCTAGTGAATTGTCCAAAATACTAGCCCGACCCAGCTACTGCTATTTTGAAGCAACATATGCACTCTTGTGTTCGTTTTTGGTGCAACTGGTTTCAGCTGTTTTGGAGCTCTTCCTGGTGGAAAAATGCACAGAACTTTTATGGCATGAGCACATCAAAAACATTATGAAAACGTGCTAACAATTCTGTGATAAATGCCCACAAAAAATCAACAAATATTAGTATGTTAATGTATTAGGTAAATATTATTATATTCTGATATATTTTACAATTTGTTTTAAAAATTGTTACATTGTATAAGAACCATTCAATGAATTTATGAAATTGGATTTCACCAATCAATCAGCAGGCTCATCTTTAAACATGGCAGAAAACAAATATTTTATGATAAATAAAGAGGTTTGATTCATCTCATCTATGCTATAGATAATTCCTGCTCAGGGCTAAACATATTATTCAGAACTCTGTTTGTTTAGTGTCCAAAGGTTTAATATGAAGCTACCAACTTTTGACTCTTTTTGTGGGGGGGGGTTAGCATTCAGATCATAGATATTAATTATAGAATATCAATTATGTGGTCACAGTTACTATGTTTTATGATTATTCAAAAGTTTTGTGATGACTTCCTGATTAAAAAAAAGTGAGCAACTAAACCAATGGTTCACAGCAAATGTACGAATGTTTGTATGAATATTTGTTGGGCTAGTGGATTTAAATTTTACTAACCCAGGGGCAAGTAAGGTGTAGAAATAATTTTCTGGTTTTGTCGTTTGTGTTCACTCCTCATCTCTGGTGATATAAAATGCCTGCTCCTGATTGGCTCAGACAGATAGTTCCAATTTTGGTGACATAGCTTTCATTAAGAAAGTGACCCCCCCATTGGCGTTCCTTCCTCTTTCGGCCACACCATGATCGCCGGAAAGTCTTCATGATCTAGTGATTCATTTATTACTTTAATATTTTGTGGAAATAAATTATATTTAACATCCAGCTGCAGATTTTCCTGGTTTCACTTGCCTTTAATACACCAAAACTATAGTAAGGATGCTTTATTAAATATATATTATTATTAAAACTAGGCTTTTCTGTGAATGTTTCTGGTCAAAAGGGGTGTGCATTATGAGTGAATGTACTCAATACTCCTGAAGGATGTGTCATACATAAGAACATTATCTTGGAATCTGTTGCAGCCAGCAGGAGTGATGTACTGAATTACAACTAGTCTTGGAAAAATGTTGATAATGGACAAGTTTTCCAGATACTGCCGTCAATGTCAAATGTTATGATAGAATAAAAGTCTATTGTTAATAGGATCAGTGTATTGGCGCTAGTGTCATTTTGTGATGATCCTCACTATTTTCTGCCATAGCTCATTATTATTAAATGGCAATTCCTAATCTATATTGTTGTTATCTGATCCTGGCTAGCTGTTGCCACAGTATTACTAACAGAGGCTCCATCAGATGTTCCCAGCTATTTTACCTTGACATTATTTTATGACCTTTGTAGAATGTTGGCCACAATCATCAATAATTATCAGTGTTTACTTTTGTAAAGTCAGGGAGTAAACAAATTATGTCATTGTATACAAACATAATCTCATGTGGTAGATTACTAACTTAGTAGTTTGATAAGTTGTCAAATTGGAGTCATTTTTGAAATTCAATCAACAATCCCCTTGATGCTGCTAATCAGACAGGCATCATATCAGATTATTATTTATGTAATATAATATTTTTACCCATTTATTTAACACTCTGGTTTCTGTCTAGTTCGTCATCAGTCGAAATCGTTTTTAGGTATTCAGCAATTGTAACCATGCCATTTATGTTACACTGAAGATTGTTCATGCTTCTGAAGATGGACATCAATGAACTGACTACAGAGTGATTTGCAATGTTTATTTTGTTTTCTGTCCATATTATTACATATTAGACGTGTGTGCTCCAACTATAGCACCATAATTAGTGCACTGAGCTGCAAACCTACAGGTTGAGGGATTGAATCTGGCTCATAGCTGTATTTGTGGATTTTGTTTCTCTATGGATGTGGAGTTACCCCATTGGCCATATGTCTCAGGTGTGAACAGTACCAAGGTTAAATAACTCAACAAAAACAACAAACATTATTAGATATGGTCATCTTTAAGATTACCTCCTATATTAGTTGAACATTATTTATGATTACCTCAAAGGAAATTGCCTCAAACTCTTGTATCTGTTGAGTGGGCAACCATTATTTACAATGAAAAAATATCCCTGAAAAATGTTTGTTTTTACTTTTTGATCCAGAATATTACCATTCATATCAAATAAAACATTCTCTAGTAATTTTCTCACTCCAGATTAAAATAATTAACAAAGTCCTGACCATGTGTTTCATATTGCCACCTTTTGGTCCCTAATTTTATATCTTATCATTCCATAAATTTAGAAGCCATCATAATTCAATTTTGGAGTTGTCTTTAGATCAGCTAATTATATTCGGAAAATTTACTTTTCATGTCTGATGTTGATATTTTGTTGTCGGAAGTTGATCTCACCAAAATAAATGGCTGTCTAACATAATATTTTGCAATAGACTGATCATATGTAGAATTGACTAATTTGTATAAGGATTGGTTAAATACAAAGGATGTCATGACATGTGATATGATTGTATTAGGTTCCATTAGATATCCTTTGATAAAGGTATTTCTTTTGTTTAACGTATAAAGCCTCTAGCTTGTTCAACTTCAGCACTATTTCATCTTCTTATACATCATGGTGAAGAGTATATTATATGGTGTTCTGATCATTATTGGCATCAAGGGTTGTTGGGTCAACAAAAGATGAACAAGAATTAGAGATTTGCAAGTAGGGTGTGTGTGTAGCGCATACGTAGGACCTTGGCGTGATTAAACATTCAATGAACCGTATATGAAGTCAATGACTTAGAAGTAATTAAACATATTGTCAATTAGAGTAACTCTGAGTAGACTAGTGAGCCTTTGGTACGTTTTGGTCATTAACGCGGCAATATATGAGGTCATGAGGTCAGTTAGTAACTAACTCTCTATTGAAATTAACTTAATTAATCAGTAATTATCCCGTTATTAGTATAAATATGCCCATACAAAATATGTATATGGGGGCGCATACGACACTCTTGGGTACGGGATGGATGTCTTGGGTACGAGTTGTCTTGTTACCGACGCTGCCTTTGTGAAATGCGCTACTGAGTCCAACAACATTTATTCATAATTACAAAAATCAGATAATTCTACTTATATATATATATATTGATTTTCATTATAAACCCATGTATAATTATCATCAACTTGTTTCATTTCTATTTTCACTCCATGACTGCACGAGTTTAAATCAAAATGACGATTGATGTCCATTTGCATCTAGATCTAGACTAGCGTCTAGACGGCTGCTAACACACTAAAAAAGGTCATGGCTTAATGACCGGGACCTACGATATATGCTTAATTTTTGACATATTTGTCTTTTTTTTCAATTTTGAGCCAGTTTTTAACCATTTTTTATGTACCACCATCAGGTAATAAACCTAGCTATAAATGTTTGAAAGTGTTACATCATATTCGTTGTAAAAACAACATGAAATATTGTGCATATTTGACCTTGAATTCTATTTATTTCTGTTGTATGATGGTGTGATGAAATATGCTTGACAACTTGTTGTTTTGGTTCTCTGCGGATTTTTTTTGTTCCTTTTTAATTTTGTCCCATTTATCACAAGTTGTACGTACTCACTTAAATCTGAGCTGCAATTATGGCTGGTATACCATGGTTATTCAATATGCCATTAGGTTAAATATTTGTTTACAACAGTTTTATAAGAAATCTCACATATTGCCAATCAATCAGTCAGACCTGAAACAGTGTGACTGGGTACCACTACGGCAGATCTGAGCAGTTTGTGGCTTGCTAATTATTTGTTTCCATTGATCTACTAGTAACAATTCCCAAATCACAATGTTCATGGCTATCTGGATATGAACATACTATAACCAATTTTTAACACAAGTGTTACCCAACTATGACTTTGTTCTAAGCTGTGGTAAGGTTGCATTAAAATATATTTCTTTGCCAAAAGTCAGAATAAAGGAGAATAAAATTAGTGTTTAATAGCAAACTGAATCACTGTCCAGTTAGAATTAGACTGGACAGTTAATAATATCAGTCTATAAACACATACTGGGTTAAACTAGTTTATCCTTGTAAAATAACCAAGGCTGGTTATTAACAAGTTGTTTACTAAACATCTATCACTTCAAATTAATAGATAAGTCAACATGTATAACTGGTCTGATTGAAACTGTGGCAAAACGATTAATTTTTTGTAATCTTCAAGAGAAAATCTTAAATGCAACACATTTATATAAACCAGCTGAGTACGAGTACTGTCTGTGATTTCTTTTTTATCTGAGGCACTTTATCTAAGGTGTATTTACTTGCGTGTGTATACGCGCACCTGTGCATATTTACTTGAATACTGCCAACAGGGTGTATGTATTCATAATCATATGCGGGCATAATGCACGCAGAAACAATACGTGTTCCCCTCCATACGTAGGCAGAGTGCGTGTGCCCCTCCATACGTAGGCAGAGTGTTCGCTAATCAACATGTGTTAAGTTATACTTATAGAACAGATATAATGTACCATTTAAAATTATCACTCGCAGGTGACTAGTAATAGATTGAAAATACGGAGAAATGCTAAGCTTTTCAATTAAGAGTGTTGTTCAGAACTAACACCACCAGACAAACGTGTATGGTGTGTTATCTTTCAGGGGTCTAAACATGTGCTTGACATCCTGGTGACGTAAGGTGGTTATGGTTGGTAAGGCTAAATCAGCTGGACTGCGTTTGTGAATTATTTCTATCGTTGAATGGCATTCACGATATGTTACCTTTACTTAGGAGAGTTAAGCTTGTCAGACGTGTAGAGCTAATTATTGCAGATCAGAGCAGTATACTGTCAGATGCTGGTACCACATACATCACACTAGACGTCATCTTGAAATGGATACATGGACTAGTGGGGTTGTGGTTTTGCTGTAGTACACTGAAACATTGACCAGCGCACCGTACGGGCTAGTTGGTAATTCTGTCCTTTCTTAAGTAAATGGTTACAATATTGCTTAAAACTCATGCGTTGACCATATCTTGCAACATACTTTTATAATGGGAACAGCATTCGTGATCTTTTAGAACACCTTGTGAGTTTTAGGTGTAGAATTGGCCAACCTTGTTTCCTGCAAGTCAGGATATTGGATGTACGAAGTTTATTCAGATCTGACTTCTGATAAATATTTGATCAGATTTAGTTTTTTATTTCCGTCTTTTACTTCAATTGGAGGTTGAAATCTAAAAATAGTTTTGATTCTAGTATAAAACGATGTGTATTGTGGGATTATCATTGTAAGCTCTGTATAATGATATTTACTTATACCTATGCTCACTATTTTAAAATTCAAAACGGTACTTTCAGTATTCGGCTTATATATTTGACAGAAAAAATATGGACAATACGCCGATATTTGTTATTATACAGATAACTGTCTTATATGAGTATTTTATTTGTTAACTAGGAACATTTGATTGCCAGTCAAGTGTATATTCGAGGTTATACACCAGATCAAAGTATAATATCGTTAAATGACCAAAAAATTAAGCGACCCGAAGACAATTTTCTTTGACTAGTTCTACTGCCAATTGCCAGGATAGCTGCTAGTCAGGATTGGTAACGGTTTGGTAAAATTAATAAACAATTTATCTTTCAGTGTTCGTTTTATTTATTTTTGTTTCAGCAGGCATCATGGGTAACAGTTTCGCCTGCGGTACGACAAAGCCGATGCGCAAGTTCCACAGCATACGATGGAACGAAAAACTGGACAAGACAGTTCCGTCGGGCGAGACTCTGCTCACGATCGCCGTCCAGATGGATCTCCAAGATCTGGTACTTCTCCTTCTGAAGGAGGGCGCTTCCGTCAACCAGCAGAACATCAGCGGTAACACTCCGCTGCACGTCGCCATCCGCGCTAGAAATGAGTCTATCCTCTCTATCCTGATACGGCATGGCGCCAATGTGAACGCCAGAGATCGGTGCGGTCTGACTCCTCTACATCTGGCCTGCATCATCCAGAACACATACATCGTGGAGCGACTGCTCGAGGCCGGCGCCAAACCGGACGGCATACAGGACGGCAAGTTCTACGTCTCGACGCCGTTGATGACGGCGGCTGAAAACAACGACGTGCTAGCCGCGAAGTCGTTGATCTGTTCGGGCGCCGACGTCAACGTGAAGGACTGGTGGCAGAACACAGCCCTTTTGAAGGCTGTTCAGATCGGCTCCAGGGAGCTGGTGACGCTGCTGCTCGAGCACAAGGCTAATCCGAACGTCGTGAACCGATTCGGCGGCAACTCACTGCACTACGCCGTCGTAGCGAATCACTGCGATATCATGCGCGTGCTGATCGAGGCTGGCTGCTCGATCAATTCGTCTGGCTCGCAGGCTAAGGACAGCACAGTCCGCTACTCGCCGCTGGCTGCAGCCATCCACCGGAACTGCCTGCGCTGCTTCAACTATCTGATCAGGTGTGGCGCAACGTTTGACACGCAAGATACGCAACACAAGACGCCCCTCGTCTATGCGCTGACCAACCGGGCGTGGGACTGCCTCCAGAAGGGTCACAGTCGGAACATCCCGACCTGCCTACACGTCAGTCCGCCGTTCATCGACTCCGAGCGAGTGGTGTTCGCCGAGCGGCTGCTGTTCCTCGGCGCTTCAGTCTACTTCGCCTGGGACACGGTCATCTGGCAGATCCGGCATCACTTCCTTAGGCCGGAGGACCGCGACGGCCTACTGCTTTGCATCCGGGCGGCCGGCTTCCTCAGCCTTCGGGATTTCAAAGTGGAGACCTTCTATCGGGTACTAAGCCTCAGCGGTCACTGGCGTCCGCTGTGGTACCTTATTCAGGCCGGCTACACGCCCAACGACGAGGAGTGCGCCATGGCGACCAGCGCGCGCCGTTTCGACCGGAACGTTTTCATTCGCCAGGATGCCCTTGAGTCTGACTACGACCCAGTCCGGTGGCTGACCGAGTGTTTGACGAGGCGGCCACGCTCGTTGAAAAACCTCGCGCTTCTCGAAGTGCGTCGTAATCTGCAGAAGAACGTACTCTATGGAGTTTCGCATCTTCCACACGTGCCCAAGCCGTTAAAGGACTTGATAACGTTAAACCACGAATACACGCTGGAGAATCAGCGATACCAAACTGCTTGACCAGACTGGATATAGCGGTGCCCTTCCGGATTGAAGTATTTCTCCACACAGTTTTATTTCGCGGAACAGTTAAACTAGTCAGGTGTGTGAAAAAGGACACTTTATATCAGACGCTTGTGATGTTGATTGACATGTGTTTCAATGATAGTAAAAGTTTTGTGCTCCAAGGAATTTCAGTTTCATTGGTTGCCAGAATGTGTAGTAAGGCGGTGTGAAGCTGTTTATATGGGTTATGCTGTGATATAGAACTTGTGAACAAAGTGAAAGTATGGCATACACGGTCACATACAGTAATTATGGTGTCTTAAGGGAATATGCGACACATGGTGCTGTAAAATGAGCCAGGATTTGACCAGGGAAATATTAGGTTATATATATATATATATATATATATATTTATTATGCCCTTAAGTATTGTTTACTATTATTACTCTCTCTCTCTCTCTCTCTCTCTCTCTCTCTCTCTCTTGTATATATATATATATATATATATATATATATATATATAACATAATATTGTTATGCCATTTAATAACATAAAACAAGTACAGTGATAAAAGGATTAATCTCAAAGCACAATTTTACTTATAAATAATGAATTAAATAATACGTACAAAACACATACACAGTGATATGTTTTGACACCAAAACGGAAAACGGCTGCACAGCAGCAACCAGCTGACACTTTACAGAGGTAAAGGAATTACACCGTTACTTAAACCGAAATCCTGGATATAACAGCAAGCCCTTCTAACTGTTCATGATAATAATGAAAAATAAGCCGTACAGTATATATTGGTATCATCAGCAACTATAAATTCAGTCCTAAGTAGCTGTCGGTTCAGTGTCACAGAACACTGCACCGGCAACATGATGGCACGGCATTACTGTATAGCGTCTCTGGTGTCTGTTACCTGTAATTGCAAAAACAAGCAGCACTTTTCGTATGCTAATGGTGCTGAAATATTCCGCAGTCTCCAACAGAAGGTGGTCAGAACATAATGGCAAGCACCTACTCTCAGGGGAAATCAGATTGTTAGGTTGAAGCCTTTATTACGTTTTGATTCATCCGACACACACACACAGGTAACACGGGAATTCGAATCAACGAGCTGGAGGCGTACAGTCCACAGAATAAAGAAATTCACCTTTTCAGTGATATTCCGGGCGCGCACCCACTTACACGCACGAGTGAACATATACGCATAAATGATTAGCCTAAGGTTCTTAATACCCAGTGCGCAGAACTACTACACATCGTCTATGGCTACGTATGATAATATTTAAAAATAATAAATAAATATATGTCCATCACTGGATACAGTACATATCATGTTTGGTGATATATTTACATCGTGTTTACTGTTTACACTGATTAAGAAATGAATCTTTAGCTGAATGCATATACAAATCTGTGTTTTGTATGATAATTAACAAATATCAAGGCTGCTCTATAATAGTGTAAAATTTAAAGATTGATAAGTGCATTCGATCATCTCCAAGGACTAAGTGGAAGCATGTTTTGCCATCGAACTCTATCTACTATCTGTGGATTCAAATCCCGACTTGGCTGTTGCTGAAGCGTCGTTCATCTTTCACTTAGCTTCATTACAATTGGAGGTCGTCTACGTTACTACATGGATAAAAGAGGCCATAAACAGGTAACGATGTACATTTTGATAAATTGATTATCGCTTGGGGGCTTTTCTCAATGAAACAATGCGGCCGGCATTCGTAATGGGCAAGTTCCAGTTTTCATCAAACCGAAGGGCATAGCGAACGAATGGGACAATTTCCAGCAGAAACACTCGCCAGTTTAGACATGATTCCGGATTTGACACGTTCCGGCACGAACAGGTTACAATGTTCTGCTATCGGGATTCTTTAATTGATGGATCGATTGATTAATAGACCATGGATTTTCAGTGTTATTTAACATAAGATGTGATGTTGTATAATATCCCACATATCGTTTTTATTTATTTTTTATTTCTTTCATTCTGGCTGCGGGAAGGTATGTCTTATAAGTCTTATCGTGATACTCCCCTGACACAGGCACCTGAGGACACACAGGATACACATTCTAGGCAAGAAAACAATGAACTCAGCGTGCTCAATCAATTTCACGTTCTCCACGCAACATTTTAGGATTTTATTGTGCCATTATGACCCGATGGTGATCGAGGTAAAGTTTTGCGGTGGTCATTTCGCCATCATGACTTCTCTGTTTTGTTTATGTGGGAGGCATTGCGTTGCTGTTTTGGGCGATGCCAAAGCAATTCGTATTTACGTTATGATGTATTTGACAATATCCAGGTGGCTATTCATTATACAAATAAATTGTGGTGTTTGTATTTGATAAACTCTCTTTTCAACTTAGTTAAATACGCTGTCTTTTCTTTAAAGAAAATGCACACACATACAAACACGTATGTTGAGTTGTTTAGTCGTCGTGCTGGTCACACCTGGGATATGTGGGGGAGAGGCGTAGGCCCAGGGAAACAAATATCGCAAACAGATGTATAAGCCGTATTCGAACCCATAATGTGGAGATGGGTGCGCAGTGCTCTATGAACTGCGCCATTGGAAGACCCTACATGCATGTGCACACACACACGCGCGCGCGCGCACACACACATATATATATATATATATATATATATATATTATAACAAAAATATATTTAACCACAAATATTACACAGTAAGTTGCAGTTTTTGTCGACATCAATATGAAGCAGCGAGCCCAGCAGCCTGTACCCTAAACGTAGGTATAGCACTTCACAATACGTTATTGTCCTGCAGCTTCCCGGTCAATCTAGTTCTAAGAAGCTGGTAAGTGATCGGTGACACACGATGGCGTGGTAACACTAAATGCTTCATCAGCACTTGGTCCGGTCAATGTTAACTGGACGTCAAATTTCATTAAGCTCACCTGGCACGAAAGTGACACGCCAGTGATATATCGAGGCCGTAACATGATATAGGGCGATGGGGAGATTTGGGCCGAGCACTTCTTGGTCGGTCTCTCCGAAAACACTTAAAAGCTTGTATGATACGATGACACTGGAATTACACTGCTCGGTGCGAAATAACACAGGCGTTGTTCGGTTAAGTGCACGTACTAGACTCGGTCCGGACAGATTTCTTAAACCAACCTTGGCATGGAGATTAAAATGCCATTCCACACATAAAGGTGTTATCAACAAGACGGCGTTTTGCCAGATAAAATTGATATTGTGCGCAGTGTGTTACGACTTGAGATTTCTTATGAGCAAAATAATTGAGGAGGGGAGGGGTGGTGTGCTGTTATATAAAGTCAGCTTTGAATTTAAACATTTGCACATTTGTGCGTCATATTTTCTAGACGCCGAGCTAGTAACCATACGATTTTGTGGTAGCAAACAGCTTTGTCAAGATTCTTCATTAATCGCATTCATATTTTCAGGCAGTTCTCTGCCAAGAAGCGTATCCGAACCGTCAACATTCAAGTCGGGAATAAAATGACAAATGTACCTGTCAGCTTGGAGAGAGGAAGTCGCTTCAATTGATAGGGAATTTGCACATATCTCCTTCTACCAGGAAAAAGTGAACGTGGTAATATTCAGCTGCTTCTACTAGGTGTCGAATTAAAATCAGCACCGATTAAGGCAGTAACACTCACGCCAATATTTTCTATTGATCCTGTTAAAATACATCCAACCGGTATTCTGCCATTCACGCTCATCCTCACTGTGCAAATTCAAATCGGATCAGGGACAGAATGACAGATCTAGGAGTCAGAATCTTGACGATAAGTCGGTTTGTCGTAGTTATTTTGCAGGCGTTTCGTACCAGAAAGGTGCCAGCTCCACTCGTTAGTGATATCAACGTCGGCTTGATGATGGCGTGTCGGCATACAACACATCTGCTATTATCAAAGTGTCTGACTGACAAACGGCGAACATCCTCAAACCTAACCGCATCATTTGTCTTCCGCAATCAGACGTTAGCAGATGATTAACTATTGCTTGATAATTCTTCGCGATAACAACGTTACGGAAATACGGCTTCCGCTTCCGATAATGTTTATTAGTTCGTTTCATTAACGTTGTTGTTATTGTTTACGTTTCTGTCCCGGATAATCGTTATCACTACGGAAAAACAGAAAACTAAGTTTGGAATATAGAAGCTCGATCCGCTTCAGACTGAAATAAACAAAGGAACTGATGCACATTTTATTTGTTGAGGTGCAAATAATCTCTGTGTTTGTCTGTGTCCGTCCCAGCGTCCTTCACTCTGTCTGTTTCTCAGTCAATCCTATCATCTGTCTGTCTGCGTCTGTTTGTTTGTCAGTCTGTCTGTCTCTGGTTGTCTGTATATCTGTCTGTCAATCAGTCTGTCTGTCTATCTTCCTGTCTGTCTCGGTCTGGCAATCAATCAGTCTGTCTGCCTGTCAGTCTATCGGTCAGTCACATGTCTACGAGGCCGTAACGCCTCAAGACTGCCGGGGGCCTTGAGGTCTGTGGATTACGCAAAATGTAGTGCATCATTGCCAACCCGTCTTTAACAATCACTCACCAAACCCTACCCAACAAATATGGCTAGATGCTACCAAATTCATTTCTTCAACACAGAATGTCTGCATTGCATTAAGCAGCATTTAATCCAGAATTTGTCTAGTTATAAAATATATCCTTCTTACTCATCCTAAACACCAATTAATATAACATAAAACAAAAAACGAGGATCAATACACAGCCTCAATATAGACCGTGTAGGTCTATGGTATCTACTGGACGAGAGTATTCTACCAGTCCGTAGACTCTGATTGTTTACAACGAATACATCCCTTTTTCAGCTACTCGATGTGGATCATTGACGCCTAATTAGAAATGTCGTTGCTCCACTAGTAAATATAACGAATGTGTGGGATCACTGAATGACCTAACGTCGTATTGAAAAGCAATAATGGGAGAGTATCTACAATAATATCAGGGTGATTGTAGTAGTTCATCCGTTGTTAATGGGTCAGAGCAACGGCATCATAGACACTTCATAAAGGACACAGAAAGTGTTGGTATTATGTGCCTATAGTAAGCGACCCGAGTTAAGGGATTCGATCAAAGACACATGCAGCGACAGACTCCGGGAGACAATATTTGCTGTAAGTGTATTTATTTCTTCGGGTCATGTTACGCGGCTCGTCGGAGACTCCGTGGCCCAAGTGATAGCATGGTTGGGGATAGATCTGAAGCACCTGGGTTCAAATCCCCGGTCGAGCTATGTCAGAAAGGTATTCTATCTTTCACTTCGCCTCATTACCGTTGGAGGTCGCTCGTCGCATTTAGTTTAACATGCGCGCGGAACTTACATTAACAGACAACGTAGTACGTATAATTTCGTACGCATGCGCGCGTAGGTTAGCCATGTCTCGACAGCATGAAAAGTGGCTGCCATGGATTCACGATTAGTGATCCTCTGTGCCAGCGCGTTATTCAACCTGGCTAAAGGAAAGACACAGATATGGAGAGAGAAGAGGGCCTACCACCTCGTGCGTGCGCGCGCACACACACACAGTGTTAGAGAGAGAGAGAGAGAGAATCCCACCAGTCGGAACTCCAAAGAAGAGGAGCAATAATAATGTTTATGCTGAAAATGATCTGTGTGACGTATGGCA
This sequence comes from Paralvinella palmiformis, assembly GCA_025642065.1. Lineage (NCBI taxonomy): Eukaryota > Metazoa > Annelida > Polychaeta > Terebellida > Alvinellidae > Paralvinella > Paralvinella palmiformis. Next base: position 55,927 of record JAODUP010000007.1, on the reverse strand, counting down.
ATAAAGTACTGACGTCTGCTTGTTTTTGTTGGTTTTTCCGTTTGTTTTCTCTTTCAGCCGCCAGATAAAGATTCCGACACACAGCAGCCAGCTGAAGCCTCCATAAACGTTATTGTTCGGCCATGGCCCACCCAGCTGTCGTTCAACTGTTATCAGCAGAATTACAGCTTTCCAAGCACCACCGCTATGAAAACCTACCCGTCCAACGCGTAACAGATTAGGCCAGCTGCGGTGCCGTTTCACACGAGAACAAGAAAGCACCGACTATTTCCTTCGTGTTTATAGTTCATATTAAAAGTGTGCGTCATCGCAAAATGGCGCTGGTTCGTCCATGGCGTTGGATAGGTGGCGCCAGCAAGAATTAAGCGTTTACATCTCGGGCACCGTTCGGCCATAAATACGTGGCCCGGCACCGAACAAATTGCATTACGCCGATATTATTCCGCTTGGCTTGGTTCCGGAATAATACCACGCCGGAAGTGACCCCTACCGCGATAGAACTGGATAAGAAAACCGCCGTCGACGTATGAAGGTGTCATTATGAACACTCAACATGGAAACGAATAAAGTAGAATTATGGTACCAGGTTAACGTGGTGACAAGTGGTGACATTCTGTTTGGCGGCCGCTGTCCAGTCCTGCCTGTATTAATGTTAGGGGCAGGATATCCTGACGGCTATAGAGGGGAAACATTAAATGGTGCTACTGCGCAACAGTTTGGCTATAGCCTGGTCGTACCTGGGTCTGGGGGAATGAGAAATAGTTCAGTAAGCAAATGAGGTGTGTATAAGGTAGGAGTGTCCCTGTATATGTGTGTGCTTGTATGTGTGCGTGTGCGCGCGCGTGTGTGCGCCTTTTTGCGTGGATTTCAGAGATAAGGTGGGTGGGCCGAAATTAGGCGTTGTTCGAATGTTCATATCACAATAGT
>JAODUP010000007.1:30000-47500 GCA_025642065.1 Paralvinella palmiformis | reverse complement strand
CCGACGACCTCTCCTACGTTTGTGGCATGTGGAGGCCCAACGATCACCCGTCATCAAATATTACCTGTCTCATGCAATGACCAAATTTGATCATCCACAGTCAAACTGGCTGAACTAGCACTTGAACTCGGTCTTGCTGTATATCAAACATGCCACAGGTACTATTCTTCATATTAAAGAACTTACTAAGAAGATCAGATTTTAAACTGGTCTGATCGTTGTGGGTTATATATTATCCTATGCAGATGCGATAGGCGCCGAAACTAAAACAAATACTCACTCACTCACTCACTCACTCACTCACTCACTCACTCACTCACTCACTCACTCACTCACTCACTCACTCACTCACTCACTCACTCACTCACTCACTCACTCACTCACTCACTCACTCATTACTACTCACATCATAATCATCACTCACTCACTCACTCACTCACTCACTCACTCACTCACTCACTCACTCACTCACTCACTCACTCACTCACTCACTCACCACCACTCACTCACTCACTCACTCACTCACTCACTCACTCACTCACTCACTCACTCACTCACTCACTCACTCACTCACTCACTCACTCACTCACTCACTCACTCACTCACTCACTCACCACTCACTCACTCACTCACTCACTCACTCACTCATCCTACTCACTACACTCACTCACTCACTCACACTCACCACTCTACTCACTCATCACTCACTCACTACTCATCACTCATCACTCACACTTCCCACTCACTCACTCACTCACTCACTCACTCACTCACTCACTCACTCACTCACTCACTCACTCACTCACTCACTCACTCACTCACTCACTCACTCACTCACTCACTCACTCACTCACTCACTCACTCACTCACTCACTCACTCACTCACTCAGTTTCCCTTGATTAATAGCCTGATGGTGTCCATTGATCCATTGTCCATCAGCTCTCAACATGCACAATGTGTAAGTTGACGGCGGCGAATTGTTGATACAGTATAGTGCTATATAATGCCTGATTTTTCATATCGATTGTGGTCCATTAGCGGTTTTTGCAAAACAATGAAGATAAGCAGCTGGCGTCTGTTAATATCTCTATACTGTGTTCCTGCTGTCTTTGTTCCGACTTGATGAGCAAACGAATGTTTTATCGAGCCTCGGCGCTGGTGTCACTTGGGAATTACGACTGAGTGGCTGCCGCATGGTGAAATGAGACAAAGAGCCTGGAGGATTTTATTAAAGAACGAAACATCCCGCTGAAAATATTCACCAGAGCAGTGTTTTTCCAGCGACCCACAGGTCTGCTGCGTTATGTATACCCACAAATCGCGCATCGTAGGAGTCCTCGAAAATCGTTGAGTTTTACAGGCCTTCGGATAATAACGTAATTTGCTAGTTCTCGTCACGTGTGGGATATCACCCTGATGCCGGAAGCTGTTGTTCAGCTGCACTGAGCAACCTATATCCTGTCAATAATTACGTCCGTGTTTCGCAGATGCATCATCAGATGGAAAATCCATTAGTAAATGAGATCGCTACTATGAAATTGTAAATTATATTCTTGGCGTGTAGTCTGTTGTTATTGATGCTTAAACGGCACGAAGTAATGGACATGCGCATATAGCATTCTATGTAAGGATACGGGTTGCACGGACTTGGCAAGGGCGTGGAATCTCTAGCCCTGACTGACACGTTGTGGTGATCGGATTTTGCTAAGAGCACGAAAAGACATTTTGTGCCAGTGCTCATGGAAATAAGCCGGCTTCGTGAAGCAACGGTTGCCTCGCAGAGATATGGTAGATTAGAAAGTGCCCTTGAAAAAGCATTCTTATGTCATAAGTTATCATCAGCCTTATCACTTAAAGTTGTAAGATTAGCTACCTTCAGCACGCACGCACGCACGCACTCACACACACACACACGCACGCACGCAAAAACACACTCGCACGCACGTATGAACACAGAAACACACACACACGCCAACGCACACACATACACACAAAAATATATATATATATATATATATATATAATATATATATATATATATATATATATATATATATATATATATATATATATATATATATATATATAATAATATCAATATTTTAAAGTATTAGCCTAAAGATAGTCAGCTGTGTTATTATGGTAATTTGCATATATAGTGGGTGAGTGTTTTGTTTAACCTTGACGCTGGACACATTTGAGTTACATGGTCATGGGGCATCTTCGTAGAGAAACACTCCAGGAATAGAAGTACGAGTTGGATTTGAACGCACAGCCTGAATGTTTTGAGGGCTATGATCTAACCATTGCGCCATCGGAATGTCGATAATCCTGGTTAGAACTTGGACCACCGTGATACCTAGCTCAGAAATGTGTAACCAATATTCCTCGTGAACTTCCCATCGGCATCATTAACTAAGAAACTTACCTCACTTGCTATATCCCATCATATCTTGGACACAAGCCTTCCGCTATGAATCAAATTGGCATAATAACATGTTAACGTCACGATCAACACTCGCAGCTTCCCAACTGACCAGTGTTAGGAAATTTTATCTGAATACTATAGATCAGAACATGTGTAATATTCTCATTCTTTCAACAATCGGTTCATATAGCAATTTATAATAAAACAATCACTCGCTTAAAACTCATTCGTCCCTGGCATTGTCCCCATTAGAATCACCCATAATAGCGATCAATAATCCTGTTTTTCCTAAGCCATGTCTAAGAACATCAGTTTGTCGAGTAGCAAAATCAAATGCATGAAACAACCAGCCTGCTTGTAGAGGGTTTGAGTCTAGTAATCTCAAGGAGTCACTGACTTGATCACTATACAAGACATTGATTTTGCGTGCGAGATTTGTTATAATTTATATTCGTTTGCTGAGAATAGAAACATAATATAAAAACATTATATTTTACACCTCCTTATATACAGTCTGATGTAACCTTCTCATCATGTTAATTGCAATTTGTCTTTAGCTCGCATGTCAATTACCTTTGTTGTCATTTAATCATGGCAATGGTTTGTCAATTACTAGTTCAGAAAAATTGGCCTATTTATAATTTTAAACCAGTTTATTATGTATGAAATGTATTTGATATGTTTTAATTAAGTTTTCAATGTAAAACGCCTTAGAGCAATTAAAGTTGAATAAGCCTATATATAAAATCCTATTATTATTATTGTTATATTATTATTATTATTATTTTTATAGTCTACTAGTCATGGCCTTACCTGTTAGCATGGGTAGCTATGAACAACCTTCAAGAAAAATCCTATATATATATATATATATATATATATATATATATTAGGAGAAAATATAGTTTATTCTTAGACAAACTGTTGTCTATCATTTACCAGGAATTTATTTTTAGCCATGTTCAGTTTTTAATTATCAGGTGTAATGGTATTGGTGCCAAACACCTGATTCAAAAATCCGATAAGAGTACGAACTTCTATCTGTTCTCTGAGTTTCAGCCGATGATAGAGAAGACACAAAACAGAGACGCAAACAATAAGTAGACCGCGCAGAGCAACGATCAGTGTCGATTAGCAGTGGAGTGGGATGACACGATACGTTTTTTTTAAATTCATTTGAGAACGTGATAATAACCACAAAATCGCATAAATTAGAAAATCGAATCAGTCCTTTGTGGTGTTTTCATGTAGCTAGCACAATACAATCATTTTAATAAAATTAAAATGATGAATTATTGCAATTTGGCTAACGCTGGCGCCGCCTTGTTGCCTAAAAAATGCCGCTTCACATTAGCTGATAGGTTAGCTGAGCCAGAAACTATAATTGTCAATAAATAGTCGCTTATTCATGGGTTAGATTCTGTGACCGGTTATGATAAGAATTTGGCATAAATAAAACGACAGTTTCCCATTTTATTTGCTTTGGGAGGGTATGGAATAATACAAGACAGTAAAGTGGAATACATTTTATTCAGCATAACACTTTTATTCATTTATTTCTTAGAGAAAGATTTCAATTTATTTAGCATCAAACAGGGTTGTGACCATTTTGGGGCCAACTGGATTAAACTAGGCCAGCCACGAAAATTAGACTCTGGGAAACCTTTATCGGATGAACGAAGTATGGCTTGTGAATCACCGTACTCTATTCCTGCGATCATTTCCAACTTCTCTCTAATGAAGTTTTTCGTTTCGGCATCTTCTTGCTAGAGATCTATCATTGTATTGTGGTTTAGTATGGAATTCGAAGTTTGATATGATAATTGCAATAGACTGTTGTGCCTATGTTATCAATACCACATAGACAGATGAATATGTATTGGTTCTAATATCCAACTGAGCTTCGATTAAATATTCACCTCTTCAGCTTAGATCCATTATTTGAAACCCTGGCTAATTAGTGATCGTTAGTAATGTTTTGAGTTACGATTAAAAAAAGTAAAAACTTGTTTAAATTTTCCTGAATGGTGTAGTGGATATAATATGGCATTAGTTTCAACTGACTGAATTACTGAAATCACTGAACATTTGATATTTTCAGTCCACATGATAGGGAGTCAAACAATCTGCTTTATGCCCGTTTCCGCGGTATAATGAACCGTAAATAGCTGAGTCAGACTGTATTAACACATGGCGTTAAATTGTATATATTGTCATCTGGATTCTTTAACAATTTGGTCACCGGATTGACAGATATTTGCTGAGGCAAACATAGAATAAATCCTGCCTATTCTGGTATTAGAAGAGTACATGAAGTTGAACTGTGTCCGGAATATCAAGTTTCTTTACATTCTCTGGTTGATGGATCCCGGGCAACTTTTGTCAAATCAAACACCTACACGTGAAAGGTGACTTCTAAATACATAACATCCAAAATGTGAAGTAATACGATAAGTGAATTGACATATAGGTAATTGGTTAATCCAATTTGTGTTTTGTCAGATAGATATACTAACAGACATGTACGCAACCAGACTTATAAAGGCCAGGGTATATAAAAGACTTAACTTTTAACTTAGGTTAGAGAACAATTTCGACACCAAACTAGTCGGACGTGTATTGATCGATACATGGTTTATATAGGTAGGATTTATTCAGTTATTCGAACCCAGAATAAAGCTGAGGTCAGCATCTGAGGTGTCGAAATGTTTTATATACAGGTTTCTTTTGGACCACAGAAAATTACTGTTGAATGTAAAATGTGGTGTCAAAATAGTTTATGATATGTATGTAGCAAGTCACCATTGAACCACACGCATGTGTTGTTTGCTGCGAGCTGTGGTATCAAATGGTATGTTTTTTACGTGCTTCCACTTTTTGTACGTAGCCTGCATGTAGCCGCTTTCCTGTGGGCGTGACATATTTGTCGCGTACGAAAAGCGAATTAGCTGGTTCACACAGGCTGATGAGTAGACCAGACACATGCTTAGGTATACGCATACATCTATCAATATGTGGAGGTATGGCACATTTTATATTAGATTAATTTATGTATAGTTATATTTGTATTTAGATTTATGGAGGTAGGTCTCGAAGGATGTTTAGATATGTTGATGCTCTGTGCCTGTTGCCTCTTACTATGTACCCTAAAACACACACATATATATATATATACACACACACATGTCGCTTGTAACATCATGGGACTTCATCCCTCTAAAGAAGTTCATTTTATCACTCACTCCTTCGCTCTTTCATTCACTAGCTCGCTCATTCACTCCTTCACTCCTTCACTCCTTCACTCCTTCACTCCTTCACTCCTTCACTCCTTCACTCCTTCACTCACACTCACTCACACTCACTCACTCACTCACTCACTCACTCACTCACTCACTCACTCACTCACTCACTCACTCACTCACTCACTCACTCACTCACTCACTCACTCACTCACTCACTCACCACTCACTCACTCACTCACTCACTCACTCACTCACTCACTCACTCACTCACTCACTCACTCACTCACTCTCCCAACTTTTCATTTCAATGATTGAATAATTAATTTAATGAAGGAGTGACTAGCTGATTGACTAAATGGAGCAACAAACTACAAATGGACTAACGAAATAACGGACGAAATAATGAATGAATGAACGAATGAATTATTAATTCAATCAATGAATTTAACGATCAACCTATTTGATCAATTGAAGAAATAACGTCTTTGAAGAAATTATTAGCATATGGTAGGTTAAAGGTCTAGCTAGTGGAATAAGATTTCGATGTCTATAGGATGTTTCACCCGTCATTGAACGTGTTTGGCTTGAATATCTCACCTCACTAGGAATCTCTGACTAGGGTCGTGTTTAAACATCACTCAATGACACCTACTCAATCAAGTAACTATGGTCTACCTACTTTCACCGTGTCCTGCCATTAACTATAACTAATAACCTCACTGCAGTAATTATGCTAACAACACATAATAATTTATAGAATCGATCGTCAACTACAAATGATTAATTTGCCACAAAGAAGAATTACTACGATTTTGATCTTAACAAAATATATGACCAGTGGCCAATCAGTGGCAATATTCTGACTAGAGAATTAAAAGCCAAAGTTAACGTTTAACCCATAAGTGAAACAAGAAACTATACTTGATTAATCCAACTAAAAGAATATAGTATTTATAAAATAGTTTTTATGTATGTTAACTATTTCCTGTAGAGTTAGCCAAAATGTATTCCCCAAACATCCACCACAATTTCCTGAAATTAAATGACCCCTTTCAAATGAATGATATGATTGATTTTCAGAAATGAAAAACAAACCCATATCACTGGAATGTAGCTATGGTTATTTCTGGACATCACCTTTATATAATCGAACAGCATCATAACATTGAATTCTATATACATCGCGCTGGAATGGCAGCGTATAGAATGTAACAAAAGAGAAGAAATTTAGATCATGTTCTTGTTCTAGAATTTAATAAATACATAATGTTGCTAAATATTTGATTACGTGCACAAGAATACAAAATCATCCTATTTCTGTCGAATAAGGCGTTGACTGATAGGATTTGACAAGAGTATATCACCAAGATCACCTACACCAAGCCACTGGCTTATTTGGCTTCATTAAATGATTGCTAGTAGCAGGATCCATTCAAAGGCACTATAAATTGATATCCATATAAGTTAAATGTCAAAGGCCAATAATGATAGCACAACATATTACTAGTAAATATATTTATGCCATATAGAAGTAATTATGCTATACATAAACATAACATTAGGTCAGGACAAAGGATATATCTTGTGATGCAATTATTTTGGTTTGGAATGATAACCTCAAATTATGCAACATACTAAATAATTAGTTACGAACCATTATGTTCCTTGACCTATACGAAAAAGTCAAGCAAAAACGTTATTAATTAAGTATTATTTTCAAGATTGAAATAGTTAATTACAAAAATTTTTGCTACTTAGGCATGTGTATTATTTTAATGACATTAGTAGTTCATTGTCATTTATCCTATTTATATAAACAGCCAGTAGCAATATTGGAATTATATTCCAACAACTTGATAAGCGACTGGATATATATCTAGATTTGACAAATGATTAATTAATTCATTCATTCAGTCATTCGTTCACTTATTCTTACTTAGCCATCCGTATTATTTTAATAACATTAGTAGTTCATTGTCACTTATCATATATAATTAATTAATCTATTCATTCATTCACTTGGTAGGTTAACCAGTAGGTAAGTTATTTATTCACATAATCTAATAATCAGTCAAATGGTTAGTCATAGTGAGTGGGTGAATGGGTGAGTCAGAACGTTTTTGGAATTTCTTCAGAATGATGAAATCTCATTACGTGATGAGTAACATAATCCTGTATATATATATATGTTTTATGATAGGTGTGATTAATATTGAGTGATTACTTTGTTTACAATGGACTTAGAACAGATGGTTGAGGATTAACACCGCTGTAAAATATACATTTTCAATGTAACACGATATGAACAATACGAGATGTTTGTGTTTTAGCATTCTATTGAATGAGCCTGATATCCAAAACTAGCTGCTGACACATCCCACGATATGTTATTTTTATTTCATTTCCTAACGATGAAAATAACCTTGGTTTCTGAAATAGCTGTTTTGCTATTGCTTGATAAGATGCAGCGTCTCAGCTATGATAAAAAGACGCAACTGTGAAGAAAAAGTAATATTGTTTCCAATAATGATAAATTTTGGTAAGGTTGTAGATTAAGCATCAAATGTAGACCATTATTTTGTCGTCTAAAACTATACATACATATATATAAATAAATAAATAGATACCTACATACATACATACATAGATACGTGCATAGGTATATATATATATATATATATATATATATATATATTGGGCATACTATTAATATTTACATTTATCATGACAATACATAATGTTGACTACTTGTGTAATATGTTGCCCTTCAGTACACATGGTTTGACCTGGTTACTACATTTCCCTGTATAGTCGCCCCTTGTCCATCAGTTACAGATATACTCAGCATTGAGGCTAAATAACTCAATCACTTACTGACTTCCACTAAGTATACAGTCATGAAAAATACCACCGTTCTGCTAACTACATATACTACCTTAGAGAACCGATCAGTCTCCGTAAATGATTAATATATTACAGTAGAGAACTACTATCCTGACAAATGTAAACAAGCTATGTGATCAAAGACCTATCACTGTTAATCTTTCGACGACAAAACGACGGCCTAGAGTTGATTTTCAATCTACTAGCAAAATAAAGTGCAAACCTTTATCATTATTGGAAACAGCATATTTTTCACAGTAGCCTTTGTTTATATTAATTGGGATGATGCGTCTGCTCAAATAATAGGGAAAATATATTACGGCATTATCTGTCACAATTGGACCCTGTCCTTAATTATTTCAATGACTGCTTCCACCTGACAGGGTGTTGATATATTTAGCCTAAACTTATCGTCAGCAATAGAAAACAAATTAAAACCAACAAAAATTTGGGATTTGCCTAGGTCTATTTTTTGGATATCGGGATCATTCACTAGAATGCTAAAATATAAACATGTTGTTTTGTACATATCGTGATACATTAGAAATAGTCATTTTTAGGGTGTTAATCATCAATTATCAATCCTAAATCGAAGGTAAACAAAGTAATCACTCAATATCATTCATACATATTATAAAAGACTTCATTAGAGATTTCTTCTCTGTTTTTATGAACTTTGAGTCTGTACCTCCTCCCAAAGCCAGCAGCCGTTACGTCCAGGTTGTATATATGACGTTCAATGTGACATCACACCACCTATGTAATATGTGCATTTGAATCATTTCAGCAACTACCACCTTTCAGATGATTGCTGAGAACAGTTAATGAACACGCAATAGCAAAAAATCATTAACTGGACATTTCTTCCTGGTGGCAATACGTTTTAACCTTTTTCTTTATAGCACAACCGTAGTTATTTGAAGACGGTAACAATTGGGTTATATAGTTTATATAGTATTGCTTTGAAGAAAGATAGAGCAATTGAAAAATAGCTATACATAGGGCTGCTTAGATAATTAAGCTAAACATTCTCACTACTGCCGTGATCTGACTTGGGTGTTTTACACCCAAACTCCACGGCTGTAGGTGATTCGTATTTTGATTTTGCTTGGCGCCTTAGGGACTGGTGAGACATTACACATGTCTCAGCAAGAAAAGTCGCCACTCTGGATTCAGTCCCCTGAAGAAACGTCCAGATTTTGAATTCACGGTTCGAGATTCTCTGTGCCTGTGCCTTATTATACACAGCTAAAACACACATTGCCCGTGCCAGAGATTGAGGTTCGTGTTTTCTTTTTACCAATTTTGTAATATTTGATATAAAGGGTTAGTGACGAGTAGGTCATAGAATTTATTGGATTTGTATGCTTATGAGGTATTTGACCCTCCAGCAAATATCACAAGGCATATTATGCTGCGGTTGAGTTTTTTTTTGGGGGGCGTTTTTCCAGGTCCATGCGTTCTAAGAAAAGTTGATCTAGAGCTGTATATTCCGTGCACTATTTGCGTCTTTGGGGGCACGCCGTTTAAGTGTTTGGCCTGGTTATCCAGCATTTAAATGACTGTAGCAGCACAGTCGCTTTTAAACGTATCCTGACTGGGAATAGAAACACTGCACGATCTCGAGCGGGGGCATTGGACACAGCTTGTGGTTGGTGTTTTTTTATAACAATTTTAAATTGTATATATACCCTTTTAGTTATTTGTGGGAATAGAATTATCTTTCCTAGTCCATTATGTTAGTCTGTACTATGACATTCAAGACTAACTTTTTTTTTGATTAATAAAACCCTATATTATAATTATAGTTTGTATGCAGACATTAGGTCTGATTTGAAAATGTTAATAAAAGAACCGAATTCCCCATAACGGTCGCTAAAGCGCCGATATAAATTGTTATAATAATGACGAGTAGGTCATAGATTTTTTGGGATTTGTATGTTTATGAGGTATTTGACCTCCAGCAAATATCACAAGGCATATTATGCTGCGGGAGAAGTTCCTTTTTCTAGGGTGGAGACTTTTTCCTGCATTCAAGAAAAGTTGATCTAGAGTGTATAATCCATGTACTATTTGGTCTTTGGAGGCACGCCGTTTAAGTGTTTGGTTTAGTTATCCAGCATTTAAATGACTGTAGCAGACACAGTACGCTTTTAAAGTTTACTCTGACTCAGGAAAAAACCTGCATCGCATCTCGAGCGGTGGCATTGGACACGGCTCGCGCGGTTGGTGTGTTTTATATAACAAGTTTACTTGTATATAAAATTCACCTTGGTTGTATGTGGGAATAGAATTATCTTTCCTAGGCCCAGTTATGTCCAGTTTGTACTATGACATTCAAGATTAGCTCTAATCTGCTTGTCATAAATAACATTTAAGAACTACAATAGTTAGAATAGCAGAAATTAGGTCAGGTTTGAAAATAATTCAAACAGTACGGAAGCTATACGCGCAAATCGGTCTGCTTCAGCGCAGATTCAGTCTTTTAATAGGAATTAAGCTAAATAGTTTAATATGTCGTTTGTGCGCCGCCCGTTGTAAAAACGATCTTTGAAGACGGTAACAATTGGGTTATATAGTTTTAAAAGTATTGATTTGAAGAAAGATAGAGCAATTGAAAAATAGCTATAAATAGGGCTGCTTGAAAAAGTAAACATTCTCACTACTGCCGGGATCTGACTTGGGTGTTTTCCCCCAAACTCCACGGCTGTAGGTGATTCGTATTTTGATTTTGCTTGGCGGCTTAGGAACTGGTGAGACATTACACATGTCTCAGCAAGAAAAGTCGCCACTCTGGATTCAGTCCCCTGAAGAAACGTCCAGAGGTTGAATTCACGGTTCGAGATTCTCTGTGCCTGTGCCTTATTATACACAGCTAAAACACACACACACACACACACACACACACACACACACACACACACACACACACACACACACACACACACACACAATCACTCAATCAAATACTTAAATACTCAGTGTCTCGATCACTCACATCCTGTCACCGTCAGTAGTTAATTTAATGATTAAATACCTGACTAAACAACTTTTTAATTGACTTGCTGGCTAAATGGATAAAATAATTAAAACACCTACAAGGAACGATTTAACGGATCTTTCAAATGTTGCCTTTCGTTACACGTATAAGAAAAGAAATTTAGTAAATTAAATATAAAAGAATATTATATATATTATATTATATATATATATATATATATATATATATATATATATATATATATATATATATATATATATATATATATATATATATATATATATATATATAACACGAGAGAGAGAGAGAGAGAGAGAGAGAGAGAGAGAGAGAGAGAGAGAGAGAAAGAGAGAGAGAGAGAGAGAGAGAGAGAGAGAGAGAGAGAGAGAGAGAGATTATTCATACTAACATCAATATCGCTATTGCTGAGATAACTAGAACCACATCTTTCCAAATAAAGATGAAAGCAAAATGAAAAGGTTATGCAAACCGTCTTTCTCTCTCTCTCTCTCTCTCTCTATCTATCTATCTATCTATCTATCTATCTCTATGTGTGTGTGTGTGTGTGTGTGTGTGTGTGTGTGTGTGTATGTGCGTGTGTGTGTGTGTGTCGAAGAAACGAACACAAACAAGAACGCTACACTATTTCGGCAGTTATGCCAACACATGCTAAAGTATTTCCTATATTCTCTTCATTTGGTCATACTATTATATTATCCGTTGTCAAGTAGGTCGACGGATAATGAAGTCATCTCTTCCGAAAGCTTTTTGTTTCACTAATTGTGAAGTTAATTGGCTACAGACAGGCAACGTTCGACTACAGACAGACAACGTTCGACTACAGACAGACAAGGTTCGACTACAGACAGGCAACGTTCGAATGAGATAGGCAGGCGAATGGTGTTCATGCTAGAAACACCTTTTTCTTATTCTCCTACTGAATTTTCACTGATAACGTTTATCGGATCAAATAAGTAACGGAAGGTTTTTAATAAATATATCCGGATTGTCTTGTAACATCAACAGACAGCTAGTACATTGGATAATCTTGACAGGATTTTGTTTCAGGTGGTTAACTGTGTTTAAGTCAGTTATCATCGTTCCTGTTCATCGCAGGTAAAGACATATACACAGACAGACAGACACAGAAAATAGACAGAAACAGACAAAGATCAAGACAAACAGACATACATACATATAGACATACACTGACTCATCATATCCCATTTGTATGTACATGTAATGGGGTAGATCTAGTACGTCTATCAAGATCATTTCAACGATTACCATCTATCAGATGAATTAAATCCTCGATGAATCCAGAGAATTATTTTGTCTTAGTGAGATATCTGAGAAATAATGACATGATGACAACAAGCGAAATGTTACTGAACAATAGCTAATTAGAAGACTGAAAAACTAGAATCATGTAAACAATGATTTCTTTTTTCTCCAATAGTTTACTAGATTGGGTAAAACTGGGCTCAAATCCTATATACAGCGTCCCCCATTTCTCGGTATGCCGTGACAGTGACCTTTATCTTAATTTGTTTTGATGACCATTACTGAAAGATGTAGCTTGTTATGTCATGGGATTTCATCGTATTGCTAGAAGCCCGTATTAAACTCATCCGTACTAAACACCACATCGGCTCAACCGCTCACTGAGCCACTCACTAACTCAATCACTCACTCAGCCAATCCGCTGATTAGAATTCATTTATACGTTCAGTGACAAATGTATTGGTTGAATCACCAACTATTTATTTGTTAACTGAATGACTCAATGAATGAACCAGCAATAAATGAATTAATGGAGGAAGGAAACAATCAATACATAAATGATTAATTCAATCGCTGGTCATTCAAAGTATGGTCTCACTCATCGAAACATCTACATTTCGTCTTCCATTAAAAAAACGTCAATTTGATCACATTTTTTTCCTTTAATAGACGATAACTCTACTGGCTACCAGTTTCTAATGGGACCATTATCGAGGGTAAAATAATTACTCATAGATTTCTACCGGATCAAGTGGGGCGCCTCCGTCGTCTAGCGGTAGCGTGCTGTACCACAGATCACTACCACCCGTGTTCGAATCCCGGCGTGGGCATATCTGAAGGTTGTTTCGTCTTTCAATTCGTCTCATTACCTTTTGGAAGTTGCTCGGCCCATTTAGCCTACTTCGTGCACAAAAGTGGCCGTAAAACATCAATCATCATCATCATCTACCGAATCAAGTAATAACAGTCTACTTTCTGTTCCTTGTGTTCGGCCATTTACTATAACTGATCATCTCACTGAAGTATTAAGTGACAAAAATGTCGCAAAGTTCCACTTATTGTAAATAATATCTCAGAGAAACGATCAATGTCTGGACATGACTCATTCATTACAACAGAGAACTATTAGACTACTGTGATGGTGTAAACACAATATTATTGATAACTATTGTAAACAACACCCGATTGTTCATATTAGTTTCTAGATCTGATAACTGGGATGAGGTATTTTATGATGTACCAACGGAAATATATTTAAGAAACGTCTGAGACAGGTTTTGACACTGTCCATAAATAGGGCCATAGCTATTACTATCTGATTCATTTATTTTGCTTATTGTCGGTATAAAATGGTTTAAAATAACACATTACACACCTGTGGCTAGGCACATTTCTGAATAGCCTGGTCTAACTCCATCATAAATATGGCAGTTTGTATACCTGACCCTTTACTGGCAAAATATAAAATGCTCAAGATAGCAATCTGATTTTATACTCTGTTGACTTTTGTATGGGTAGGAGGGGGGGGGGGATATTAGCGTAAATGTAAGAAATCGTACACAAATAAAACTGGTTAATATGACTGACACAAACGAATACATGTTCTACATTCTAAGAGGAGTTGTTGACAACTATTCGACCTGACAAAACATCGAATTTGTCCAGCCTTAGAGGTTTAGGGTTTTATTAAAATGTTTATGGGAGTGAGCGAATGTCTGTCGCGAATATTTGTCACAGAGTACGTGATTCTATTAACTGTTCGGCTCCGTTATAGAGAATACCAATCAATAGGTCAGTCTCACGCACAAGGAGAGGTTATACCAGCTACAGAATGATGAAAGACAGAGGAGTATATGACAATACAAACACCATTACTGTTATACATATGGTCGGGACAACACATCATCTTCCCCCACAAGAGGGAAAGAATGCCGGAACAATAAATATCAAAAAGGTGTTTCGTTTGTGCGCGGAAAACAACCCAGTATAAAAAGCAAGATTCTATCTGTGTCCGACAATTATAGGAACACGTGATAAAGTATTTGTTATATTATAGTTTCAAATTGCGACACGATTTAGTTACAGTATAATACGATGACGACAGGGTCACTAGATAACAAAGTCATCTCTCCGGAGAGCTTTCTGCTACGTTAACTATAGAATTAAATGAACACTGACTGACAAGGCTCGTATTAGATAAATAGCTGGACGTAAGCCAGGTACCGAGGAACAACTGTTGATTAACATGATGTTAGCGTTGATGAGATCAAACACATATTGGAAAGTGATCAATAACTGTATTATACAGAGAGACAACGATTAGAAAGATTTACACACACACACCACACTCACACATATACACGCACGCACGCACCACATGTACACTCACACACCCATACACCTTTATTCATGACTATAGAGAACAACAGATCGGATCATATGCATACAGCACATTAAATACAAGAAGAGACATCCTTGAATTAATCTTGAGTACCATGATGGATGTTACTAACATGTTTTCAGATAGTGTTACATAACACTCAGTATTACAATTACTATGTTTATAATAATGATCTACTATAGCGCTTTATTTCGCTTGTAGATTAAATATTAGATTTTAGTAATCGTTTCCTTATTGAAAGATTGACATTCATTCGTTCATTCACCAATTCGTTCGTTCGTTTGTTCGTTCGTACATTTGATTAATACACACTTAATTGTATATATTATTTATATCAACCATCACAGTAGTTCACTTCTGTGATTAAATCTATAATTTGGATAGAATAATCCATTTTCTGAAGTATTTAGTGGTTATAATAGAACTCCGATGACAGTTTCATGACGTCATACTGAAGTGAGATAATCGTATTAAATGGAGAAACAAAATGAAAATTAAGTAGACCCTAGTTACTTGATTTAATATCAACCAGTGAGCAATGATCAATATACCGGGAGGCAAGGTCAATGGACTGTTTGCTATACAGGAAGATGATACGCATACATCAAAGACTTTTCGCGAAGGATGAAATATTTACGGATAGTACCAATATTGAAATGATATTATAACAGCTTGATAAGCGATTGGATATGTATCTAGCTTTAGCGGATGATTTAATAATTAAATAAATAATTAATTAATTATTCATTTCATAGTTAATTAATTAATTAATTAATTAATGAGTAGGCTAGTAAATTTCGGAATTCCTTCAAACTGGTGAAGTCCACTGACGTGACAAAAGATATCATCCTGTGATAACTGTCTATATCCTGATAGACAGAGGACTGGCAAGTTCCGTACATAATTCATATCGGGCATCTTCAGATTATTACCACCCTATAACGATAATATGATCATTTCTATATAATTAATAAACCATCTTGCAATGTTAGCATTTAAATGGGAAAATGGCAAGTTAATGAATACATCATATATATTTAATTCCCAACCCCATCCCCTTCCACCAAAATAGATAATTCCATTTCATTTACTGGTTCAGTTTGTTGACAACTCTTTGTTCTTCCCCGTTCGTTAGCTGTTTATATTTCGAAGCATCGTTATAATGTTTTATGTGGCAAATATGTCCACGAGAGGGAATCGCTTGAAAAAGAATCATCAAAGGGTTTGATGATTGTGATAGTTGCCATGTGCTGTCTTTTACGTAGGAAGTGGTTAGTATTATTGTGAATGCATTACATGCAACTGCCTTTTATGAAAGAAATTATAACGTGAAGAGTTATATCAAGGCCCTGATTGATATTACCTTGTTTAGCCCAGGTATATATGTCACATGTGGAACTTATGGCTTAGGGGCTACTTTTTTTATAAACGATTTAGTAATTCCTATGTACTTATCTCACAGGTACAGTTAAAACTGTATTTTATCATGGTCAATTTAATTGAATTACAACCACAAAAAGTCAACTACTATATTGGCAGAGGACAGAGGTTTTTGTATCAAAGGCATATCAGTATCAATAAATTTTACGTTTCAGCAACAAGCTGGAAAACACAATAAGTAATAACCTTTTGGAAACAAACCTTTTTTCACAGTAGCCTGTCTATGTTTATAATAAATGTGACGCTGTTTGTTATCAAACAACACCAAACACATATATTTCAGGAGCATCAGACACTCATTAATCTGGTCTTAATTATTTAGAAATTCACATATTTAACATATTTAAGCTAAAGTTTATGTAATGGTAGGAAAGTTATTATAACAAAATATCAGCCGGAGCCGTCAATGGATATTTTTGAACATCGGGCTCAATCGCTAGAATGCTAACATAAACATTATATTTTTATTTCTCGCGCTGCATTGGAAATCTTTATATATAATCTTAAGGTTTTGATCATCAACCATCAGTTCTAAATCGGAGCTAAATAAAATAATCATTCAATATTAATCACACATATGTGATAGAAGAGTTCAGTTTAGATATTCTTCTACTGACAATAAGGAAGTGTAAGACACCTGGTAGATCCAAGAAGAAGGTAAAAACTATCATTTTTATTTTAGGTTATCTAATCTAAATACGCTATGTATTTAGCTGCATAGACGTTTCAAAAATACAATTATGTCAAGATTTAAATCTTCTGCATCTAATTTTTTTTATCTTGCTAAGAGCATTAGAGTATTCTTTTTACAAATTAAATA
>JAODUP010000007.1:0-25000 GCA_025642065.1 Paralvinella palmiformis | reverse complement strand
ATGAGATGCAGCGCCTCTTTTTCATAGAAATAGACTACTATGAAGAAAAAGGATATATTATTTCCAATACTGCTTGTTTCTTGTGTTTAGATTAAACACCAAATTTACATTTATATATACTATCAATATTGGCATTTAACATGTCAATATATAGTGTTGCCTATTTGTGTAATATTTTCCCCTTCAGTACAAATGGTTTGTCCTTATTACTATATCTTCCTAAGTAGTTTCCCTTTGCCCATTAGTTACAGGTTAACTGATGGGCATTAATGGTAAAGAAACTAATTACGTAATGACTGCTATTGAACAGTATAAAGTCATAAAAAAATGTCATAGTTCTGCTAAATGCACGTAACACCTCATATATCGATCACATATTGCAGTAGAGAACTACTATGATGACGAATGTAAACAAGTTATGTGATCGAGGACCTATCAGTGTTAAACTTTTGACGTCAAAACGATGGCCTAGAGTTGATGTTTAATCTACTACCATAATAAAACACGATCATTAATCATTATTTCAAACAACATCCCTTTTTTCGCAGGATCCTTTATTTTTGTTAACTATTTGGGGAATAGCTGTCACACTATGCATAATTATTTACAAGACTGCTTTACCCTGACAGGGCCTTCATATACTTAGCCTAAAGTTATCATCATCAATAGAAATTAAATTAAAACCAATACAATATTGGAGTATGGCTAGGCCTATGTTTTCAATATCGGGCTCATTCACTAGAATGTTAAAATATAAACATCTTGTTTTGTGCGTATCGTGCTACATTGAATTTATTTTCTTCTAATGTGTTGGCCATCAACCATCAGTCCTAAATCGAAGCTAAAAAACTAATCACTCAATATTAATCACACACATGATAAAACGGTTCACTTGAAATTTTCTTCTCTGATTTTTATTAATTTGATAATGTGCCTTCAAAACCCAACACCCGTTATGTTATCTCTGGATCATTTAAGCAACTAACATCTCTCATGTGCATCCATCTTTCGATGATTGTTGAGAACATCTTAAACTCTTGTAGTTGTCATGACGACATTATGACAACACTCCTATATACCGACTTTATGTGAACACATAAAAATAAATAGTCAGCCGCACAAAGAAATACCGGAAACTGGACCCGTGTAAGTAATATATCGTTATCTAGACATTTATATCTTTTCATTTTATGGCTTATTATTCTTTAACATGACATGATGGAGATTGCTATTTTAACTGTTATTATAATCACAAATGGAAGATAAACACCTATTAAATTATGACACTATCTTTAATTATTTCGAAGACTACTTCTTGCTTCTGTCTGATGGGGATGTTAAAATAGTTTACCTAATGTTAATATTGTCGTTGGAAATGTGTGTCAATAAGTTATTTTAAAATGCTAACATAAATAAGGAGTGTTGTACACATGGTGCTGGACTAGAAATGTATATAACGAATATAACATTGACACCCTGATGTGTGAGGGGTGATGCTATTTGTTATATTCTCATCTGGATCTACTCATCTGGTTCCTGTATAATAGTATCCCTTGTCGATTAAATCGAGGGATAATGAAGTGATCTCTCTCGAAAGCTGAGCGACTACAGACTTGAATGATGCTCATGGGAGGAAGAGTTTCTTCACATTCTCTGACCGACGTTTAACTGGTAAATCTCATCTGGTCCAATAAATATCGGAAAGTGATCGATAAATGTATCCGGATTGTGTTATAACATCTATAGTCAAGTAATTCATAGGATAATCTGGTCAGGCTTTTATCGGGAGATTAACAATATTTAAGTCAGTTATCACTTATCGATGAGACAGACAGATAGACAAACAGACAGACAGACAGAGAGACAAACAGACAAACAGACAGACAGACAGAGAGACAAACACACAGACAGACAGACAGACAGACAGACATGGCCGGATTATGACCTTTTGTGGCTCATAGGCTATTGAGATTATGGGGCCCCTTAGCTCAACTAAATCGTTTCAAACAAGGGAACCATATCTGAAAAAAAGGCTTCAAACAGGGACCGTTTATCTCAAACAGGGGCAACTTTATTAAAATTGGGTTTTCGGACTCCTGCTCCACTCCAGCTCCACTATAAAACTAATCACTTCCCATGTAATACGTGTATTTCGAGTATTCCCTCAAAATATATTCTTCTCCTGGTCATGTCTGCACAATAAGGACATTCTTACGACAGTCCTACGCGTCACAACTAATGAAATAATACAACAAACAAACTGATTTATTTATTCAACCAACATATACTCATATACTCACCCACTCAACCAAAATGATCCCTCTTTTAGAACAGTTGGAGCAAATTCCACAGTAGATCGCCAGGTTATGGGATCAAATTCCACTCTTGGCTGTGTTTGTAGGATGTTTCATTGTTCAATAAAAGACTACAGCCTGATTATCTGATTTCTCCGGAATGTGGCGTTCGATTTTATTTCAGTTGTGATACAGCGCTGATAATAAAACCATTCACGACTCTATGGAGCTATAATAAAGTCAGTTACTGTGACTGATTATCCTGGATCAGTATTGTGTTCTAGAACCTTTAAAGTCACACAAACAAGACGAATCACTCCAGAAGATCGACCAAACTCTGCAAGCGATTAATTTGTCAGATTGAATAATTAATATGATGTTTCTGAAATGTTTTACAACTATTGGACGAAAAAACGACCAAGTTCCTATTTTAATCGATTTGCGTAATGTACTATAATTCACCAATATTATAAATAGCGTATCTTTTTTTTCCAGGGTAATTTGTATTCATGATAACTGAATCGCAACGTTTAACCAAATATTTACTCCGGTAAAAACATTTTAATAACCTCGTCATACTTTTATGCTCTTCTTAATTAATTCCTAACCCACTCCCAACTAAATGAGTATTTGTATGTTGTTTGTATAAAGAAGTAAAAAATGTATCCGTCTGACAATTAAATACTGTTTACGGACAGGACTTGCCAGGCAATTTATTAGTAATACAAATTAATCTCATGCTGACTAGATCATTGGATAACAAATATGATGTTAACATAGAGATATGGCTGCTATCAGATGAGCATCTACATGTAAACAAAGCACCTCGAAACAAGAGTATTTTAACATCTTCCATACTGTCGTACTTTGACAGAAAATACCCAGTTAGAATGACACACACACACACACACCACACACACACACACACACACACACACACACACACACACACACACACACACACACACACACTCATACATACAAAACACACACACACACACAAACACATACACACATTCATACATACATACATATACACTCATTCACACATTCGTATAGAGGGAACAACAAAAAGGAATCTTCAAAATTGCGGATACTCGTAGATATTTCCTTGACTGGCAGGAATTAGTAATCTATATATAAACTTGTATGTGTCGTTCATCGATGTATTTGTTATTTCTGTCAATTATACTGTATCACCAATTTTAGTTTGTCTCCCACCTTTTGTAGAAACCTAGAAGTATACCTACTGAGGAGGGGCGTGACAAATTTGTCGAATACGAAAAACGGATAGCTGGACGCCACAGGCTGATGAATAGCCCTGACACGATGCTATTGATTTGTGGAGATGTAGAACATTTTATACTTAGATTGATGTATGCATAGTTTTATTTGTGTATATGGAGGTATAGATCTCAAAGGATGTTTAGATGTTGATGTTCTGAGTCAGTGCCATTCGTATATAGAGAACAGCAACCTGAAATTGTCTACAAATGGCGAATACTTGCAGATATTTCCTTGATTGACAGGATTTAATGATATATATATATATATATATATATATATATATATATATATATATATATATATATATATATATATATTGTAGTAACCTAGAAGTACATCTACTGAGAATGGTAGACTAGAAACCAAGATACACTCATGAAACAGCAAACAACCCCTCTTGCCTTGCCAAAAACATGGGAATTCATGACCCTAAAGAAATACCGTATGATTCTCATTCACTCACTTATTGAATCACTTCCTCTCTCACTTCTTCCTTTCTAAAGCCATGACTGATTGAGTAACCGAAGGACTAATACCTGCCTCACTTACTGACTGACTCAATGACTGACTGATTGAGTTCATAATGATAGACTGATCAATCGATCAATTATCCGTTTGTCCAATTAATCGATAAATATCTCTAAACAAATATCACTTACCCAACCATTAAACGTCGTACAGGATCAAAGTAGTTATTTCGCTGGAAAAATTGATACCTCAATCAATTGTAGATCACGAGGTCATAAGATCGAATCTGACCCAATGTTGCCATGAATTTATGATATATACTATTTCATTAAAATGAATCAGCCTTATCATATCATCTTCCTAGACAGTAGTATACTGACCTATCAATTTCTGGTGTGACAACCGTCGAAGCTAAATTAAATAATTATTTACTTAATTCAAATGAAATAATTATCCCTCAGTAGGACTTAATCATGAAATGATCGAACTTCCACTAACTCTAAATGATACCTCAGATAATCGATCATTGTCTACAGATGATTAATTAACCGCAGTAGAGAAATAAAGTGATGGTTGATATGAACAAATTATATGATCAAAGGCCTATCAATGTCAATCTTCTGAGTACAGAAAGTAAAGCTAAAGTTGTTTGATCTACTACTGAAACAAAACGTCATAATTGATCATTATTAGAAAGAACATATATTTTAATACAGTAGTTTATAGGCTTGAGACTAAGGTGGTGTGTTTTATCTAGCACCAGTAAACTGACATATAACAAACAACCCTCATACTTCGAGAGTGTCTTTAATTAGTTCAAAACTCTCCTCCAACTATATTAGGGCTGATATATTTTGCCTAAAGTTTGTATCTTCCTTCTCAGATGGAATAAACAAAAATAAAACATATAATTGAACTCCACCGTCAAGATGCCGTTTTATACATTTGACGCTGGAATTTATTAAATGTTTTAAATATCAGCTCACGCGAGGCAGATAAAATTCTGCATTCTAAGATGAGCTGGGGAAAGATATTTGTTATTCAATTTATATAATTTCATTAGTGTAGTGTTTAACTACCAGGGTATTAGTAGTGATACAAAACATCTTAATTCACTGGCCATCATACGCATAAGTCTTCCTTTTATTAAAGGCCAAATTCTGGATAATTATTTTGGTTGGAACGTAGCCGATGACTGATTTAAGTTGACAAGAGAATGATGGACAAAGTGTACATGCACCACATCATTATTTCTATTAGTTTAATACTATGTTAATAACAAAGGTTGATATACGAAACATGAACAATATTGTTGTACCTCATCTGAATTATGAGACATTTGGCGAACTAAAGTTAAGTAAGTTTATGTCATTAATTTATGTTGTCTCAGGTAGGATTTGATCGATGTTGAATAAAACCTCTTTGATCTGATCAAAGTTAGCAGGAAACAATCGGCCAGAGAACTTGAAGAAACTATTATTGCTGGATATGGCGTTTACCTTCAGATAATTCGCAGCAGAAATCTTTCAGGAGAGACGACTTCACTATTCAGCATTCCAGTCATTAACATATACTCTTATACTGCTGTCGACAGGAAACACCCCCGATAGAAGCGATAACATAAAGAATATTTTATCATCTTATAACAAGGGATCATTCTGGATGGTGGTTGATATTCCTTTCCACACAGACAGAGTTTTTCACACATTGTTCCGATATTTGTTTACTCTCGTGTGAGGGGTAGGGTTCGCAATCCTGAAAGTCTGGATACTGGGGATGTCTCTGTTTATTGTCGGTCGTTTCTATGTCTTTGGTCTTTTTATATAAGCACTGTAATATCTCTCTATGTCACAAGAATCGGGTGAAATACTTAATCGAAACCGAAAAAGATCGTTTGTATAATCGTGCGACGGACGTAGCAACAACATATCTCATAAAGTAGTATATTCTTATTTTACACTAGTGTACTTCTGGAAATAAAATTTAAATGATCACTTTAGACCTTTTATTTGTGCATTTTAGTAACTTTGCATCTATCTTGTCGAAAATATTTTTCATCATGCCACCTACCTTCTCTACGAAGACGCCGGAGTTTCTTCTTTTTATGGTGATAGTGATAATGATAAGATGTCGTTTGTCATGTAAGGGGACTTCATTACTCTAAGGAAAGTCCTTATTATAATATCTGACTAATTGACAGACTGACTGCATGATTGACTGACTGACTTATTCACTCACTGACTCACTCACTCAATCACGCACGTACTGACTCACTCACTCTATCAATTACACAATGGCTCACTAAATTTAGTCATATACTCACCCGCTCAACCAAAATGGTTACTGCTCAAGCAGTTCGGAGCAAATTCCACAGTAGATTGCCAGTTTGTGCGATCCAAATTCCTCCCTTGCATTTGTTTGTAGGATGTTTCATTGTTTAATTAAAGGCTACAACCTGGTTACCTATTATAAAATGTATCTCGCGTTTTACATGGAACTGAGATCTGATGAAAGCCATTTGTCTGGAAGACACCGACTCGGTGTTAATAAATATAAATAAAATCTACAGCCAGATATTTTATCATAGGAAAGTTTCATATTGAGTAATTGCTTTCTTTAGCCTCGTTGCTTAACACATTTGAGACATATGGCTGAGTAGCTACTCCCTAGAGGAGTTCAAGAGCATTTTACAGAAGGATAATATATCAAGGTAGCATACCTAGGATGCTTTAATCAAAGTCTCTGCAATACGAAAGATATTCTAAGTTGTAATAAATGAAGGACATAATACAAATATATTAACATTTTCTTTCAAATGTATCTATATAAGTATGTAAGCATGTATATGTGCATGTTTATGTGCATGTTTATTTGTTTATGTATGTATGTATGTATGTATGTATGTATGTATGTATGTATGTATGTATATAACTATATATATATATATATATATATATATATATATATATATATATATATATATATATATATATATATATATATATATATATATAGCCATCTACGTACGTAGATTACTTATTTTTAGAATGTGAATGTAGCTTCGTGTTGGAGAGTCCCCCCCCTCTCTGTGTGTCTGTGTGTGTGTTTTTAGCTGTGTATAATAAGGCACAGGCAGGTGTCTGTATGTCTGTCTTTCTATCTATCTGTATGTCTGTTTGTCCGTCTCTCTTTCTTTTAATCTGTATGTCTGTGTTTCAAAGCCGATAAGTAATAACTGAATTAAATATTGTTAATCACCTGATAAAACTTGACCTTTTTAACCTATAAATTGATTAACTATTGATGTTATAGCACATTTCGGATACAGTTATCGACCATCTTCCAATATTTATCGGATCAGATGAGAGTTAGCAGTTAAAATTAGTCAGAGAATATGGAGAAAAAAGCCCTTTCTCCCATGAAAAAAGCTCTTTCTCCCATGAGCCCATCTGATACGAGATTTACCTGTCTGTAGTCATTTAACATCATATTTAGCGAAGAAAAGGCTTTCAGAAGGGATGCAAGCAAGCACACATGCACATACACATACACACACGGCTTCACAAACACACACACACACACACAAAAAGAGACCTTGGTTAGGGTGTTACGATCCCCCTCTCTCTAATGATTACAACCTTTTTTCTACGTCACAATGATCTATTTCAATAATTAATCTATGCCAAAATTGGACACTTGATAAGCTCCTCTTCTTATACTTGTGACTGACAGTCATATCTGAAGGGTTTCCTTTGTTAAATAGATGACAACAACAACCTTAGAAATTTATAATTCTTTACTTCATATGAGCCGATTTCTGCTGAAGGATAATTTCTACCTCTTACTTAGTGCTGCTACATACACATGTCAACATATTGTGTGTGTTGTGTGTGTGTGTGTGTGTCTGTTGTTGTGTGTGTGTGTGTGTGTGTGTGTGTGTGTGTGTGTGTGTGTGTGTGTGTGTGTGTGTGTGTGTGTGTGTGTGTGTCAAGCCAATGTGTTGAGCATAATATAGATGTTTAGTGCAGCACGATATGAACAACACACACTATTTATATTAGCATTCTAAAATAACTAATTGGCACTCATTTCCTAACAACAATATTAATAATAGGCAAAATATTTGAACATTCCATCAGGCAGAAGCAGTCTTCGAAATAATTAAAGATATTGTCATAATTTAATAGGTGTTTATTTTCCATCTGTGATTATAATAACAGTTAAAACAGCAATCTCCATCATGGTATGCCAAAGAACGACATGCGTAATATAGGATTTGGTCCGACTATTTCACATTTTGCAGTC
The DNA here is from genome assembly GCA_025642065.1 of Paralvinella palmiformis. Classification (NCBI taxonomy): domain Eukaryota; kingdom Metazoa; phylum Annelida; class Polychaeta; order Terebellida; family Alvinellidae; genus Paralvinella; species Paralvinella palmiformis. The sequence continues at coordinate 16,646 of JAODUP010000007.1, read as the reverse complement.
AACTACGGTAGTCACTGAGCCACCACGATTGTATGTAGATACATGTCTACGTTATTATGAATGCATGCCGTATACCAAAGCTTATGTTATAAAATGAAAAGATAAAAATTATCCCCATTAAGAATACATGTCTAGATAACGATATATTACTTACACAGAGCCAGTTTCCGGTATTTCCTTGTGCGGCTGATTATTTCTTTTTATGTGTTCGTTCATAAACTGTGGGTATATAGGAGTGTTGTCATGATGTTGTCATAACAACTACAAGACATATTCCACTCATGTGTTGTTTGTAGATCATTTCCTATCACGATGATAGCATTAGGTTAAATATATGAATACCTTGTCAGGGGGAGCAGTCTTTGAAATAAATAAGCATAATGTGACAGATATTTCCCAAATATGTTTTTCTTAATATTTGACAAAACGCAACAAACCTGTTAATATAAATATAGTACACTGTGAAAAAAGAGATGTTGTTTGAAATAATGATTAATTACTATGTTTTATTTTGCTAGTAAATTAAACATCAACTATAGGCCTTCGTTTTGTCGTTCAAAGGTTAACAATGATAAGTCTTTGATCACATAACTTGTTTACATTTGCCATCATAGTAGTTCTCTACAGTAATATATTAATCATTTGCAGAGAGAAATCTATTTTATGAAGTATTATGTGCATCTAGCAGAACTATACCATTTTTCATCACTTTATACTCTTCAGTATAAGTCAGTATGTGATTAGTCTGTTTAGCCTTTATGATGGTTACAGCTGATGCTGATGGTCAAAGGGCAACTATTCAAGGAAATATAATAATGACAACAAACCATTTGCAATTAATTCGATACTTTGTCATGTCTAACAGTTGTGAACCGCTCTTCTTAGACTGTAGAACGTGTGTTTGTTAATGTCAGTCACAATGTCAGTCACAATGTTAATGTCAGTCACAATATGAGCCGCGTTTTTGTGCGGGATTTCTTACATCGCAGCGAGTATTCCCACCTACAAATATCAACAGAGTAGAAATGTCGGATTTATATTATGAACATTTTATATTTTGCCCGTTAAGCGTCAGGTGTACAAAGTTCCGGATTAATGGCGGAGATTTATTAAACGATCACGACGTTGTTGTTCAGGATGATGATTGGTATTCTACGGCCACTTTTGTGGACGTGATGGAGTAAATGGGCCGAGTGACCTCCGAAGGTAATGAAACGAAGCCAGAGACGATAAAACCTTCAGATATGCCCACGCCGAGATTCGAACGCGGGTGGTAGTGATCTGTGATCCAACACGCTACCGCCGCTAGATTACGTTGGGTGTCTACGCTTTAGACCGTCGTCCTGTCGTCGAAAGATTAACACTGATAGTGCTTTACTTGTATAACTTTTCCACCTACGTCAGGAGAGTTGTTCTACATTGTGATAAATTAATAATTTCAATAAAGTTATCGAAAGCTTCTCTGATGTTTTATGTGCAGTTAGTAGAAGTCTGACATTTTCATGACTTAATATTGTAGTGGGTTGATCAGTTGTAGTGAATGGCGCAACATAGTGAATAGCAATTGGAACGTTTTTATTTGGTTCATTGAAATCAGTTATTGATATATATATATATATATATATATATATATATATATATATATATATATATATATATCAGTATGACTAGAACATATATATAATAAATATATATATATATATATATATATATATATATATATATATATATATATATATATATTGTCATGTCAAGTCATGTGGTGAACCAGTAAATGTTGTTTCTAGTATAACTTCCACAATAATTAGACACAAAATCGTTATCTTTTAAGGATGCTACCACCAAAGTCAAACTGTGAATTTTGTAACCATGAAGTCTTCCATTGATAAATTTTCAGTAGTTTCTATTTGTATCTATCATCTACATCCAAAACATCATCAGAAGTTTTTTTCTGGACACCATAGATATGGTAATGTATTTCTATTGACAAATGTTATGCGCTAGGATGCTCACAATCAATGACAGGTAGACAAATAGATGTTGTACTAACAGGGGCTGCTCTCGTGGGGAGCTTTTGCTTTCTGGCTGTCTTCTGGAGATGTAATAACTGCACTTGCACATAGTCTGTACAAATTTGATTATATTCTTCACGCCATAAATTAATCAACCATATTTGTGCAGTTCAGAGGATCTGATCAAATCTGGAAATCTGACATATTTTGGAAATGACTATTATTTTTTGCAATATAGTAGACACAGATGATATCAAATAGAGTAAGAACTTCTTGGTTCGTTGAAGGATGTGTAATTCAAGGAAAACTGGTATATTTATCTTGAAATTAAATTAACGAATGGTATAAATATAGCTATACACCAACCCCTGAAACAACTTCACTAACAGTAAATATAATAATTGTTATCTGAGAAAGGGTTCATGAAATTGTATGTTCATTATATTGACTTTACAGTTATATATAAATATGAATAGCATCATTTGCAGAAGCATGAACCATGTTGTTTGATTTCACTGTGAGACAAGTTAGTAGTATTACTGTACTCAACAGCTACTACTTTGTAAGCACATAAATATCTTGAATATCTTGGAAACGCTTGGTTAGAAACCAGCTGCGTTTTCTAACATTACGAAAAAAATTCAAAATTTTGTTTATTTGTTCACACAAATATAATAAAGCAGCTGTGTGACAACTCAGGCCAAATCATTATAATGAGGGGTGAAATATCAAAGACAGTCAAAACTGGATTTATTCAGTGAAAATATAAATATGATCGTTGTATATGTGTATAAGTGGGTGTTTGTTAATTATATATATATATATATATATATATATATATATATATATATATATATATATATATACGATGTTTTACAGCAGTTGGTGTATTATTGACTCTCGATCTAATGGAACCGGAATATTTTCGGAGAGTTTAGCTTACACGTAAGTTACAAGGATGAAATATACTAGTATATATTATATGTTATGTAATATAGATTTAATTTATATTGATTTAAATTGATTGTATTTAGTTATTTTGTATTTCTTTTTTTAAGTCGATTATTTGACGCCCTATATTATCGCCACTCCGGTGTTTACGCTAAGAACACGTTTTTGTTACTTATGTTAATGGTTGAGAGTTGTTGATGTTGTTGTTGTTGTTGTTGTTGTGTAGACATCGGAATTTCCTTTTCCCTTTTTTCTTCTCATATTTAATTATACCTATTTATAGATACTGAATCGTGCTAAAGTTCAGCTGCTTGTCTTACGATCCTATGGTGGTAATGGCATTTATTTAGCGATGCGTTCATGTAGTGGAAAGCATACGAAGCAGGATCTAGATCAAAAACACGGTTAAATAAAGGTAATTTGATCACTGTACCTACAACGTCTTCTCATACTACAGCTGTATAAATTGTAAATATTGGTCTAATCGATTGTCAGTCGATCTGTTGTAAAGCTTATGAAATATCCGATGTTAAGAATATGGATCTTGATGGTCTTGTCATTACAGAGACTTGGCCGACTGGTAATGTTTCAGACCAGACATTTGTTGGTGAGGTGACTCCAGTCGGATATTCATTCCATCATGCATCTCGGATTCACAAGAAATGGGGGCAGGGGGAGTCAGCATTCTTCTTCCGGATTCTTCGAAGTAGGAAACCGATTTGCGCTTTCAAGCCAATTCTTAAAAAAATTAGTAACTGACTTTTGTATCCTGGGAGGGGGGAGGATGAGTGTGTGTGTGTAGCAATTATCTACCAATTACACCCATCTAAGAAATATGTTCTGAAAGCTGCAGATTTGTTCAAAGAAATTTCGGAATTTGTTAACACCCTTGCTACCAGCAAGCTGATTTTAGTATACATTGGGGTGGCCATAAGAATGCAGATACCAAACAACTGGGTGAGATTCTTATATCTGCTAATCCGAGCCAGTATGCGCAGCAAGAAAGATCACACATACATGATCACATCGTACATCTTTTCATCTGCCATGATGATGATAATTTGATCAGGGCTGTTTCTAAGTCATCCGTCTTGTCTAATCATTTCCTTAGTAGCATTGATGTATATTTGCAGAAACAATCTATTTCATTTATTTCATACATGAAATATAGGTCAATTGAGGAGGATGCTTTTCTTGCTTGTCTGTGGGTCTCTGGCATTGGGTCCTCCAGATGATATTGTTTACCTGGTGTATCTCTATAATAATACATTGAGGAACAAATGGGATACTGAAAAAACGCACTATTTCCATGATACAATAAGGATATACAAGCTGTAAAGAGACTGTGAGTGACTGTGGTTCGGGACCAGTTTATGTGTTCATTATGAAATTTTAAAGTTAGTACAATTCAAGTTAAGAATATCCTTGCCGCTGCCATATCAGAATATTACAATAAAAACATCAAAGCATGAAAAGGAAAACGAAAGGACTTTTTTAGTGTTACGAATAACTTACTACATAAAAGTCAGACTGTCGTTTAAAATATTATCAACACAGACAAAGATATAGTCCATTGTTTTAATAACGTCTTATGTAAACATATATTAAATGTACATGATGGATTCCCTTCCAACACCTTAGCACGTGGTATTCAATTGGAAGAACAGTCCTGTATGTATATGATGGATACATTTAAGTCTCGTACATAGACTGATATCAGACAGTTGCTGCAAATGTCTTCTAATGCTTTCTGTTCAGTTGACCCTACGACTACATGACTGGTAAAAGAATGTCTGAAATGTTCTAATAAGTCCGACTACAAAGAAAGTTAACACATTATTATTATGTATTTATGTATTTTCCCACGATTCATAAAGGTTAATCTTAATAAATAAAAATATAATATAGTGTAATATTATACACAATTACAGACCTGTTTCAGATCGAACAGTTTTAGCTGAAGTAATAGAAAGTGCATTTGCTTTCAACATGAACAAATATTGATTCAATACTGGTCTTAATGAATCACGACAGTTTGCATATAAAAATGGGCACAGCACTGAAACAGTCTTGATCCTGGTATAAAATTATATAATGTTGTCAATTGGTCAAGGTAAGCCAGTATACTACTTGTTATTCTGGACCTGTCTTCTGCATTTGATACAGTTGACCATAATGTACTTTTCTTTAGTTTGAAATACATGTTCGGCCTGTCAAATACAATACTTGAATGGTTTCAATCCTACTTGAAACAATGCTCCCAGAGCGTGGTATGTTATTTGATATTTATTTATAGTTATCCGGTATTTCATTGGGTACTCCTGGAATCATTGTGCTGCGATATGGTATTAAATATTACTTGAATGATGCTGATACGCAGCTGTATATATTACTGGATCCGCACAATTAGTTAAATTGATCTTCTTTCTTATAGAATTTAGAACACTGTATTGCTGATTTTCAACTATGGATGATTCATAATGACTTCTAAGATTAAATTATAATAAAACAAGTATTATATATTTGTCTTCACCTGGAGCTATGAACATCAACGTCTACAAATTGACTTCTATCTGCTAAGTAACTTTTAAACCAATTATTAGCATTTCCACGTATTCCATAAGTGTTTAGTTTATTTAAAAATAGTTCATGGCTGATGACGTCAATAGCTTTGAACAGATATCACAAGATAGCCAGAATAATTTCGGATGTTGGCTTATTATTAGATTTGGCACAATAATTTAGAAGTTGAATGCTTGGGGCGAAAGCCGTATTAGTGCTTGAATAAAATGGGTTCAAAAAATGACAATAACTTTTTGTACATAATTTTCTCTAATATTTTGGAAATGGCTGGTAGTAAGCTTACTGGTCTGTAGTTTTGCAGAAGAATTTGGTTAGAGGATTTGTAGATAGGAATAAACTTCGCGATTATCAGGTCCTGTGGAACAATACCAGTAACAAACGATCTATTTATTATGTGAGGAATGGTGATCTATTTATTATGTGAGTAATATTGTTGTTTGTCAGCATGAATTATCTCTCTCTCTCTCTCTCTCTCTCTCTCTCTCTCTCTCTCTCTCTCTCTCTCTCTCTCTCTCTCTCTCTCTCTCTCTCTCTCTCTCTCTGTGTGTGTGTGTGTGTGTGTGTGTGTGTGTGTGTGTGTGTGTGTGTGTGTTTTAGCTGTGTATAATAAGGCACAGGCACAGAGAATCTCGAACCGTGAATTCAAACTCTGGACGTTTCTTCAGGGGACTGAATCCAGAGTGGCGACTTTTCTTGCTGAGACATGTGTAATGTCTCACCAGTCCCTACGATATCTACAAAACTACCCATTGACACCCATTTCCTTGCGACAATAATAACATTACACAAAATATTTAAACACCAAGTCAGAAGCAAGCCATCTTTGAAATAATTAAGGATAAGAAAAAAATGTGATAATTGTTTTGAAATGCTGTTTTTTCTACTAATGTGTTTAACTATCATGTATATCTGCTAAAGTGGAAAAATAAATCCTATTGGCAATAATCATTATTTATTTGTTTACGTTAGTAGGTTAAACATAAACAGCAATTTTAGACCATCGAGATGCCGACGAAAGATTGACAATGATAGATATTTGATAATATAACTTGTTTACATGAAGCATCATAGTAGTTCTCGCTTGTCATAAGTTATTTACAGAAACCAATTAATTCTCTGAAGTATAATGCGTAGTTAGCAGAACTATGACAGATTTTTACTGAAGGATGAGACAGCCTGCAGAAAACGGAGTTTCGATCCCACGACATTCATATATATACTGCGGACTTTGCTATACACTTTACTGTGGATCAACTTCTTTGCTTCAATATAAAGGATGATGGGGACCGCGTATGTATAAATGTTTATAGTTTTAGCGACTGAATAATTCATTGATTGATTGAAGCATTTATTCACTCATTTATTCATTTGTTTGTTCATCCGATAATTCGTTTTTATTGATATATTAATTCATTAATTACATTAACCAATGATTAATGTTGGTCAATGTGTGTTGAAAAAACGAATCCTTGAGTAAATTATGTTACAATAAGAGAATAAATAAGTGAGGGCACTAATTGATTGCTTAGTTGATGGATTGATTGATTGATTACCTCATTGATAATTTAATGAGTGAGTGAGTGTGAGTGATTGAGTGATTGAGTGATTGAGTGAGTGAGTGAGTGAGTGGTGGTGGTGGTGGTGGTGGTGGTGGTGGTGGTGAGTGAGTGAGTGAGTGAGTGAGTGAGTGAGTGAGTGAGTGAGTGAGTGAGTGAGTGAGTGAGTGAGTGAGTGAGTGAGTGAGTGAGTGAGTGAGTGAGTGAGTGAGTGTAGGAATGAAGGAGCGAGCTAGTGAGTGAAAGAGTGAAGGAGTGAGTGAAGGATTGAATGAAGGAAATGAAGATGAATTCGTATGACATGACAAGTTACCTGTTCATGTTATAGCCATCATGGTCATTATACTAACTACGATAGTGGTCTATGTCAAGGTAAACGGAGGAATGGCATGACTTGTGGATCTAAACCGACTTTATCTCATTTTATAGTGTGCTATATTAATTACTGACCCACCACTATTGTATGGAAATACACGTCTATGTCAGTATTAATATATGGCTTTATAATAAAATTAATAATCATTAAGCCTCCCACTTTTTTCCCGCAAACAAAAGTACAGATAATGATATTTCTCATATTGGCTTAGTTTCCGATTTTAGTTTGTAAGCAACTCATTATTGGTTTGTACGTGTTCATTAACTACCTGTAGGTAGTAGTGTTGTCGTAACTGTTTCGTGACATCTCCCGAAGATGTTATAGATCTCACTAATAATAATAATACATTCAAAAATTGAATAACGCCCTATTTAATCTGCAAGAAGATTACTCTAATGCTCTAAACAATGTAGATAATTTAGATGTAGAATATTTACATCTTGGCATAAATGTGTTTTAAAACGTATGTGCAGCTAAATACATAGCGTATTCAGATTAGATAACCCAAAATAAAAAAAATTAGTTTTTACCTTCTTCTTGGATCTACCAGGTGTCTTACACTTCCTTATTGTCAGTAGAAGAATATCTAAACTGGACTCTTCTATCATAAATGTGTGATTGATGTTGAATGATTACTTTGTTTAGCTCCGATTTATAACTGATATGGTTGATGATCAAAACCCCAGGAAATTATCATGTTTATGTCAGTATTCTAATGATTGAGCTCGATATACAGAAATACCCATCGACGTATCCTATTGATTCGTTAGTTTTATATCATTTCATACGACGATATAAACCTTAGGGTAAATACGTGAAAACCGAGAAGTGAAACGGCGATTTTGTAGATAATTAAGGACGGATTCAGGTGTGACTGATATTCGTGAAATATCTCTTTTGCTGTTGTTTGATAAAAAAAATGGTGTCACATTTATGCTCGTTTCAAATAATGATTAAGTATTGTGTTTTATTAGTTTTGTTGCCTAAGTATAAAATGTAATTAACATGATGTTTCTGAAAACAGGTTTTACAACCTAATTCCTATCTATTGGAAGAAAGAATGATAAAGCCCCTTTTTAATAGACTAGCGTAAAACATTATAATTCATCATTATTATAAATGGCATTTCATTTTTTCAGAGTAATTTGTATTGATGATAAACTGAAACGCTGTGCTTAATCAAATATTTACTCCAGTAAAAATATTTGAAGAATCTCAACATACTTTGATACGGTTCTTCATTAATTCCTAGACAACTTCCAACAAAATATGAATTCTTGTTTTTTGTATGAGTCTAGAGACGCCTTTTAATAATGTAGTTTGAATAAAGAATGAAATACTGTTCGAAATAGCCGTCCGACATTTAAACAGTCTTTACTTGTGGGGCACTAATGGTCTAGATTTGCAAGGCAATTTATTAGGAACACATATTAATCTCAGGAAAACTAGGTCATCGGATAACAAAATGATCCCACTTGAGAGCGCTGAGTTAACTGTGATGTTAACACTCAGACATCGCTGCTATCAAATGAGAATCTACATGTAAATAAAAGACCTCGTAACAGGGGATTCTTAACATCCATAGGACGGTTGTACTCTGACAGACAATAGTCAGACCAGATTCACAGACGCGCACGCACGCACACACATACACACACACACACACACATACACACACACACGCATACACACACGCACACACACACATGCATAGACACACATACTCTAAACATGCACAAACATATACACACATACATATACACTCATAGATACACATTCCTGTACAGACACATAGAAATATATATTTTGCATACATCTTTACAAACAGATTACCGGGGAGACAAACAACTGCGCTTGTCCAAACATGGAAGATAGTTGTCTATATTTATTTATTTGGCAGGAATGAAATATCTATATATGTGAAATATCTATAAGATATATATATATATATATATATATATATATATATATATATGTGTGTGTGTGTGTGTGTGTGTCGTTAATTAATTAATTAATTAATTAATTATTTCTTCCATTTAAAATATACCATCAATGTTAGTTTTTCATCCATGTTTTGTAGTAACCTAGAAGTACATCTGCTGAGGAAGATAGATGACACGCCTAGATATACTCATTAAAAAGCACGCCACTCCTTTGTCTGTCAGGTTATGCTGAACATAGGAGGTAGATGGCACCTTTCGTATCATAGGATTTCATGGCCTTTAGGAAATACCGTATGCTTCTCACTTACTCACTCATTTATTCACTACTTGTCTAGTTTGCTCCCTGCTGCTAAAGTCAACACTGATTGAGTAACTGAATAAATAACCATCTGCATAATACTAAATAACTACATGACTTACCGGCTGACTCGTTGATTGAATATTGACTGTCTGGCTGACTAACTGAATAGATGATATACCGGTCAATCAATCAATCAATTATCCGTCTGTCAAATCAGTCGTTAGATTTCTCCAAAATATATAGCACTTATTAAATGTTGTACAGAACTGAAGTAGTTAGTCTGCCAGAGAAGTTGGTAGCTCGCTAAGTTGTAGTTCACCAGGTCATAGGATCGAATCTTCGAATCTCACCCAGTGTTGCCATGAATTTATTATATATATATATATATATATATACTCCTTCAATAAAATAGGTCAGCCTTATAATATCATCTTCCAAGACAATAATCTACTGATCTGTCAATTTCTGGTATGACAACCGTCGAAGTTAATAAGGCAATTAGTTACTTAATTCAAATGAAATAATGATGTTCTGATTATCCCTGAGTATGACATAATCGTGAAATGATCGAACTTCCACTAAATGTAAATGATACCTCGGATAATCGATCATTGTCTACAGATGATTATTTAACCGCAGCAGAGAAATAAAGTGATGGTTGATATGAACAAAGTATATGATCAAAGGCCTATCATTGTCAATCTTCTGACTACAGAAAGTAAAGCTAAGGTTGTTTGATCTACTACTGAAACAAAACGTCATAATTGATCATTATTAGAAAGAACATATATTTTGATACAGTAGTTTATAGGCTTGAGACTAAGGTGGTGTGTTTTAACTAGCACCAGTAAACTGACATATAACAAACAACCCATATACTTCGAGAGTGTCTTTATTTAGTCCAAAACTCTCTTCTAACTATATTAGGCCTGATATATTTTGCCTAATGTCTGCATCTTCCTTCTGAGATGGAACAAACAAAAACAAAACGCCAATGGTCCATATTCCTCCCTAGAATTATGATATATTTGGAGAACTATATAAGTTTATATAAATGATTTGTGCTGTCTCATGTAGGATTTGATAAATGTTAACTAAAAACCCTCTTTGATCTGATCAAAGTTTACAGGAAAGTTTCAGCCAGCGAACTTGAATAAACTATTCTTACTCGGTATTTCGTTTACCTGCGGGTATTAATCTCATACGCGTCTTGTACATCTCTAGTCATTTAACTTCACATATAACGCAGCAGACATAGTTCAGGAGAGACGACTTAAGTATCCAGCGATCGAGTTATAAATATATGCTCTTATACCGCTGTCGAATTAAAAACCTAGGTTGAAAGGATAATATAAAGAATATTTTATCATCTGGTAACAAGGGATTATTCTGGTTTCTGTTCGATTCCATACAGACAGAGTTTTAACATATTTTTCCCGTATTGGTTTAATGTTGTGTGGGGGAGAGTTGGTTACTAATACTAGTATATACTCTTATACAGGTGTCAAATGAAACGGCAAGATAGAAGCGTTAATATAAAGAATATTGTATCATCTAATACGAAGTGACAGAGTTTTGACATATTGTTCCAATATTGTTTTACTTTAGTGTGTGAGAGAGTTCTCTATCCTAAGGTATGGATACTGGCGATAAGTCTGTTTATTGTCAGTCGTTTCTGTGTCTTTAATATGTTTTTTTATAAACACTGTAATATTTCTATTCACCCGAAAAATAGATAGAAGATAGTTTGTTTAATCGTGCGAAGGACAGTCGCATCGTGTATTTTACACCAATATACGTGGATATAAAACATCACAACCACAACGGTATATAAATTTTCATGAATTATTAGTAAGACACATCGCAGAAATTACTATATTTTTGGTTGATGGAAGTCGATTTCTGGCGTAGGTATTTTTACCGACGAATTTACCACCGATAAATATCAACAGCGTGTAACCGTTATTTCGAACATTTTAAATATTGACTTATCGTGGTGTCTAATTGAATGATGACAGTGTTGAGAAGACGACATAGGCGCATCTCAGGGATAGATTATTTGCCATAATCAAATTGTTGTAATATACAGATATTCACTTTATATAATATAATACTAATAATGTTTTATAGAGCGCCGTATTCAACTTGAATTGTTCTGAAGCGCTTTACATATCAAAACATAAGTAAACATAATTAAAACGTATTGTTACCTCAGATGACACGAACATATTTTATGCATAAATACACTGGTATACATATTATTATTAGGTTAATTTAAATAAGTGGGTTTTGAGAAACTTACAAAATATTTCTATACTTGCTGCAAGCTTAATGTGGTTTGACAAATTATTCCACAGTCTTGGAGCTGATGCTCAGAAAGATTTATCTCCGTACATTGATGTATGACTTTAGTACCGTCAAAAATGAACAGGTCGCAAATCTGAGAATTCTTACTGGTATATACTTTGGATCGTATCGTTTAGATACAGAGGTGCTGTTCCACTCAGTACTTAGAATGTGTGAAACAGGATCTTGACAGTGATCTGAAATGTACAAGAAGCCAGTGCAGCTGGAACAAAACGGGTGTTATATGTTCCCATTTCCGAGTGGGTGTTACCAGACATGTAGCACCATTCTACATTCGCTGTAAGCAGTTTGTCAGCGAGACAGAGGGGGATTTTATATAACAGTGAAATGTCATAGTCCAGTCAATTTATAATAAGCACTAACTAAGTCTTATATATATATATATATATATATATATATATATATATATATAATATATATATATATATATATATATAACTTTATTTACTTACGAATAAGTCCTATATTTCTTATTTGATAATAACAGGATGTACATATTCACCTCTTTGTGTATTCCTAGAGTATTATCCAATGTAATCCCTGGATTTCTTACAAACATGGAAGAATATATATAACTGGATCATGCCTTAATGCGAAGATTCTCAGTTTGCTTCACATGTTGCTTGGGTGAGAAAACAATGAATTCGTTCTTATCCTTATTCTATTTCAGCATGTTGATGTTCATCCAAGTACTTATATCTTCAAAACAAGATTCATCTTAAGATGAAATATTATCTCATTTACCACATCACTTTAAGGTGTATCATTGGCATCATAATAATATTTAATATTATGCCGTTTAATAATTTCACGAACTAGTTTGGTATACATACAGTAATTCTTTAATCCTAAAATGGATCCCTGTGGTATACCAAATTGAAAACCTACATCTGGCGATGTTTTATTGGCCACTGAAACACGCTTCTGTCGCCAAGGATGGACTTTACTTCTACATGCTTCAGCTTCAGCAGTACCAGATGAAGGATAATATAAACATCTGCAGATAAATCAAGCAAAATTAATTCAGTCATGGATCCTTCATCGAGGATCTCGGTAATGTCATTGCGAGCTTTCAAGAGAGCTGTACTCTAAGTGTTCTTCTATACTCCTTGCTACTACCTTGATACTACTTTGAGATCGAACGTAATTAATGGCAAGATCTTTCAAAGTGTGACTCATCTTCGTGAATTATCTTTGTGGCAGTATTAGATAAAACACAAAATCTCAGTTCTGTAATAATGATCAATTATAGTGTTTTGTATGTATAATATATTAAAAATGAAGTTTAAGGCATTATTAAGGCATTGGTATATCGTTTACATCCTCCGTAGCAGTAGTCACAAATTGCTGTAAGGGAGTGACCTCTATGATTGATGGTTAAATGAATACATTTATAAATTTATAAAACAATTAATTTAATAATGCATTCGTTCATTGATATATTTCATGTGTCGTTCGTTCTTTAGTTCATTCATTGGTGCAAGAAAGCACAGACACACAGACACACACACACACACACACATATATATATACATACATACATACATACATACACACGCACACACACACTACACGCACACACATATATATATATATATATATATATATATATATATATATATATATATATATATAAACTCGTAGACATACATTCGTATTCATACAAATGCACTCACAAATATATGTTACAATCGTGACCCGAGCTTTAAATCATGCTCCCCCAGAGGACCATTTGGACCTTCGGCACATATAATTAAGGGTTTATAATATAAAACAAATTAACGAATTTTAATGATTAAACATCATAGTCCCAATCATGGCCCCACACAATGTCATATACACCACCTTTTAAGACGATCACACTAATAAACGAACACATACACATTGCTGTGTATGTGCGTGTATGTGTGTGTGTTCATTAAAAAGAATATTTACTGAGAGCATGAAGAACTCAGATAACACAGGGCAACACCAGTTAGCCACCATAAAGTGCTGGCACCTGGCGAATGTATTTTTGCAAGCACCCCCCCACACACACATTTATTTATATTTATAAAGAAGTATATGTTACAGTTAATATGTATAACCAGGTAATATATATATTACCTGACATATTACCTGAATATTTAAAGTAATATACATATTACCTGAATATGACGAATTAATTATCTCTGTATAGCTAGTATAAGCTGGTTATAAATAACTAGCATATTACAGAATGGTATCTTAAAGTGGTTAGCGGGTCTAGCTAAGCGGCCATTCACTTCCATAGTAAAGAAATTGGGACATAACGAAATTTATACAACGAAAACTTGCTTAGAGCGAAGTGATTTTAAGGACCCAGTAGCATTAAATCAATATAAATCGCGCTGGTTATAACGAAATACGATGTTTGAAATTTAAATTGTCAATCCGTCCAATAACCGTTGTGATCATTGCAATCATAAATGCAACAACTAATATGACATATGTCACTTCAAAGGGGTATTGTGGCGTATAATAAACTTTGCATTGGCTTGCTAACGTCTTTAAATAAAGACAATTTTCTATCAGTAATCAAATATTGCAACTTGCAAACGTAAGCCAGTATCTCTTGTCACAAAGTTGCAAGTTCTTGACGAAGTTGACTAAAAAGCTAAGACTCAAATTGCTAAAGAATATGGTGTTCCGGGTAGCACACTGTCAAAGTGCTTGAAGAACAAGGATGCTTTGAGAAAAGCTCACCGAAATTTGTGTGCAAACTGAGTATCTATCTTCAGTCATTGTCTGACACGCAACAAATGTTTTAATGTAAAATCATGACGGAGAATGTGGAAATAAAAGATGAAATTAATTGTTGGCTTTCATCATCCAATCAGAAATTGGGAACACATTTGCTCCGTGTCTTAATAAAACAGGGTTATTTTCAACAATTATTGCTCATGCATTGGTAACTAATTTGAAAATTTGGATAAAACGAAATAACATTATAACGAAATGAATTCTCAGTCCCCTTTAATTTCGTTATAACCATTTTTTAATATATATATATATATATATATATATATATATATATATATATATATATATATATATATATATATATATATATAAAATGTATATTTAATAAAGCGCCATTACTAGCAGGAGCCATTCAAATGTGTTGTACAAATAATATATGTAAGATAATAATACCCCAAATACTATGTTTGTAAAAACCCTATAAGAGATTTGAAAGATGATTATTATTTATAAAATCTGTGAAAGCAAACTTGAACAGGTGTGTTTTTAGAACTGATTTAAACTTTTATAATATCTGCCGGCAACCTATTGCACAAAGTTGGGGGGGGGGGGGTGAAGAGGCTGTCACACGAAACGCACAATCACCATGTGACTTCAGCCGAGACACAGACACCTGCAATAGTATCTGATTGGATGACCTGAGGTTTCGGGATGACTTTCTAATGGACACCAGTTCACACAGGTATTCAGGTCCCATATCATTGATAGATTTATAAGTTATTAAAACTAAATTGAAATTGATACGCTGTCTAACAGGTAACCAATATAGTTTTTGAAGAATTATGGCGTATAATCATATTTTCGAGTATTGGTCACAATACGAGCTGCGCTATTCTGAATTCGCTGAATGTCATTGATGTTATAATCAGATATGCCATTTAACTGGGAGTTTCTTGTGTCAAGAATGTTTTTAAAACAGTGGATATTCTTAAGATGGTAGTAGGCAGCTCGGCATACTGATGTGACATGTTCATGCATGTTAATACATTGGTCAAAAATAACCTGTAGATTTTTTACTGACCCATTAGGGGTAACTAAATGAATGCGTGACTTACTGCCTAACTGAATGAGTGACTGAGTGAATGACTGGCTCACAGACTGAATAACTTATAGACTTTCTCAATGAATGAATGGATAAATCACTAAATGAATCAATGAATCATTAATTCATCCGTATGTCAAATTAATCGATAAATTTCACACATCTAACATTTAAATTGCATACAGAACCAAAGCAATCACTCTCCTAGAGAAGTTGATGGTCCGTTAAGTTGTAGATCACCCGATTTATTTATGTATAGATTTAAGGATCTATAGGATTGAAAGTATGTCCAGAAGATGATGCTCTGAGCCAGTGCCACGATTAATAAGTATCAAAAAACTAAAATTACCCGCGCCAGACTTCAGACCTATTTCGATCCAGATTACTTATTACGTCAACGTAAGAAAGATAGGTCGTTATCTCATGTTTTACTTTATCAGGTTTGATGTGTATAATGTAGAATTTGTAGTTTTGTCCTTTTATGTAACATACTGTTTGATGGATTTATATACCTAATTGTATATTCTAAGTGACGCCACGTTAGACAGAAAGGTTACAAAGTGATGAACATACAGGAATGAGAATTAGCTGTTAGGTTCGAGTAAATCATAGTATTTACTCAGGATTGAGACGATGTTTGTTCTAATCCAGTACTAATCCAGTATTGCTACTTTGCTTTTAGCTTAATCACTTGGCTGCTTCCATATGTATAAATTAAAAAAAATTTTTTTTTT